>PVJC01008320.1:22200-48952 GCA_004026665.1 Murina feae | reverse complement strand
GAGCCTCAGATGCAGCTGGGGGCAGGTCCCCAGTGGCCACACACACACACACACACACACACACAGAAGGCGCCTGGCAGACTGGGGCCATCATAGGACATCCACTGAGGGGTCCCAGACTGTGAGAGGGCACAGGCCGGGCTGAGGGACTCCCTCCACCCCGAGTGCACAAATTTTTGTGCACCGGGCCCCTAGTCTTATATAATAAGAGAGGAATATGCTAATTAGTCATTAAGCACTGAGGCGTAAAGACCTAGTGTGTCAAGACCAGATCACAGATCAGAAGGCGGGTGGGCCAGCAAGGTACAAGTGAGCTGCGGAGAGCTACGGGAAGGGGCAGGGTAACAAGCTGTGAGGGAGGGGTGAGGAGAGTTATAGGAGGGGACAGGGCAGCAAGCTATGAGGAAGGGGTGGGGGGAGCTACAGGAGGGCAGGGCAGCAGACGGAGAGCTACAGGAGAGTGGCAGCAACCTACTGGAGCACAGATTCATGTGCAGGGTTACTAGTATTTTATAAACAGCCTTGAAGTCCCCATTACTGTGGTCCAAGCTATATGGAATAGGGGCTCAATCAAGTGTGTGAAATTCACTTATACTTCTTTTTCAGACTGACAAGAAATTGCTACCTCAGAGCTACCTTAATTCTATTACAATAAGGTGATGCTGAGAGCATCTGTGTCTTGGCTTGAATTTCTCTTCTTTTTTGCTTCTGGGCACACTCTTCCTTACACATGGTATGAAAGGCATTTTTCCCCTCTCACTTTACAAAAGCCTCCTCTTCCTCTTGCACCTTTGGAAATAATTAGCCACAGTGTATATTGGTTATTATACTTTTACTTTCAGTGCTTGAGCATTGAATTGTTTGAACAAGCCTTTCATCTTTTCATGGAAAATGTTCTGCTTCTGTTCATATGTTCAGGTTGGAAGCCAAGTAATACTATCTCCTGCACCTGTGACTTGGTGAGCGAAGCCAGGAATTCAGTCTGTGCATCCTGTTCCATATGTATATATGAACTTCTTTACCAAAGACCCTTCCTGTCTCTTCCCTACTCTTTCTTCCCCTCCCTTGCCTTCTCAGTAATTTTTTTGTGTTGTGCATAAAGCTATATAATATCAAATCATTCCACTGTGTTCTAATTAGACCAATTCAGATATGATAATGATGTGATTTTATTGTTCTTAGCTTTACTTTCTGTTATTCTCTTCATTAATTAGGTTGATATTTTAAGAAAATTGAAACAAATAGTCTATGATAAAGTTAGAATTAGGGGCAAAGCTCAATCCTGTTTTGGAGACTATAAAACTCATATAGTTCTTAGGGATTATAAAACTCATCTATTTCTAGAAAACACTTGTAAGAATTCTGAAATGGTTAAATAAGTCACTATATCCTTTGACAGTGTATATTGGACCCTTCTTATAGATCATCAGAGATGCATAATTGTGTTTCCAACATTTTTAAGAGATTTATAAATATTGTCATCCATTAGACTTCATATTTATTTAGTAAAAGATCAGATTTCTCTTACCAGTACTGAAACAATCATTGAGTTAGGCTGTACTTGGACCTGGAATGGAAATAATGGTGACTCCACCCACAGTGAACTGAGCAGCTTGCGGTCCAAAAGAAAAGACACATATCCAACAAGTAATTTTAGAAATTAATTAAAGTAGATAAAGTGCTACAAAGAAAAGGTACACAGTGCTACTGTGCAATCTGTTCAGGGCATTAAGGGGGTACTAACCTACTTTACTAATGTTTACTCATCAAGTTTAAAACATGAGAGCCTAAACACTTCATATTTTATCTCATAGTCACTATTATTTATTGGTTTCCTGTGGTATTCTATTTTATATTGCTAGTCTGTTGCTTCTTAAAAATAAATTTAATGAATTTAGAAGTTGATAGATTCAATTAGTAACACTGTATATATGTTCATGAGCTTATATACTAAACTGGGAAAATGATTTTCTTGATAGAAAATTATTGACCGCTGAAATTGTATACTATTTGTATACTATTTGTAATTGTATATCTAGCTATATTATATTTTCAGTTTGTGACACTGGGAAAATGATGGTACCAAGAACAGAAATTAAGAAGTTGAGCAAAATGTAGAGGAGCTGGAGACAAATACAGTGAAAACCTTATCAGTCTTGTCCAAGAAGGTGGGGTCCTGGTCGTTGAAAACTTCCAACATGTAGCTTCACTGAAACCATGTGATATTTAATAGTTTTTAATGTTTAATGATTCAGAGGACACACAAGTCAAGAAATTTTGGTACTGTATTCATCTTTATGAATCTCAGTTTATGTGAATGTGCAGAAGATCAGCCTGTAATGTTATGGTTGTTAATACATGTTGGGTAACAGAGCATGAGTATAATCACTCACTGAATATCTCTACCTGTCCACAGAGGTGCAGCACTGAAACACTATATCCTTTGGCAGTATAATGTATAAGAAAGAAAATGTACAAGTCATTCTTTGTATTTATTTAGTAAAAGATTAGATCTCTCTTACCAACACTGAAACAGGCATTGAGTTAGGTTGTACTTGGACCTGGTAATGTATAAAGAAAATGTACAAGTTATTCAAATAAATAATATGTGCAACTATGATGACTCACAAACCCCAAAGCCACCTCATCTGGGAAATTTGGTTTCCTGTATGTATATGCTTCTCTATGTCTGTATGGTGTGCCTGTGTGTATTTTTTTTATATAAAAAATGTTGATTTCAGAGAGGAAAGGAGAGGGAGAGAGAGATATAAACATCAGTGATGGTAGCGAATCATTGATTGGCTGCTTCCTGCACGCCTAGGGGGATCAAGCCACACCCTGGGCATGTGCCCTTGACCTTTCAGTCCACAGGCTCTATCCACTGAGCAAACCAGCTAGGGCCCTGTGTGTATTTTAATAGCAGTATAAAATACATTTTATAACCCAGTTTTGGAAAGGTAATTATTTCACTGGGAAAAATTATTCTCTTTCTCATATTAAATCCACTTTTTAGGATCTATTACAATGTCACATTTTAGCTAACTCCATCTATTTTTCTAACAAAACTATTGTTTTTCTCTAGACTATTATGTAAAGTGTGATGCTATGATAAAGTAGGTCTCCTGTGATGATGAGTTGTTTGTGTAATCACTGTACTTTATTTGATAGCATTATAGTAGATCTAAGCTTTTGAAATTAGGCAGATTTGAATTATGGTTTACTAATACATATTCATAGTGATTTTGAAGCTATCTTTTCATTTCACATTCTTTCAAGGAAAAGGAAACTTTTAAAAAAAATTTTGATTGTTTTCCCTCAAAAAAAGATCAATAAAATAAAATAACATATTATAATTTAGCCAAATACCTCCAATTGAATATGTGGACCTTGTTCTTCAAAATTCTCTGTGGGTTATACTTAATCTATTTAGGAGAGTTACTTGTTAGTTACCAATAATAGCCAGCATATCCCTGCTCCTACTACTACACTTTGCTGTTTTAGAAGCAGAGTGCTTACAAACAGGCATTTTTCATGTTGCACTGTTGATATTTCTTAGCACCTAGACTAACATTTTTGAAATTAAAAAATTTTAAAATCAAATCATTGTTATAAGTTGTCACCATGAAAAAACTCTCCAATGACCAGCTGAAAGGATACTCCTACTGAGGAAACTTAAAGTTTAACTGAGAATGTTTTGACAGCCCAGAACGAAATTGCACAGTGTCCTAGAATTCATTTTTTGATAGGCTTTTTAGAAATTATGCTAGGTGAAATAAGCTAGTCAGAGAAATGCAAGTACCATATGATTTTTCCCATATGTGGAATTTGATGACTAAATTGAACTACCAAGCAAAATAGAGACAAATTCATAGATACAGAACATGCTGACAGCTCTAGTGGTGGTGGTGGTGGTGGGTATTGGATGGGTGTGGAGGGGTTGAGCAAAAAAGAAAAAACGAAAGAGAGAGAACTCATGGACGTGGACAACAAGTGTGGTGATTGTAGTAAGGGTGAGAGACAGAGGTGGAAGAGGACCATAGAGGGGATAAATGGTGATGGAATAAAAGAAAATAAAACAAATGGAAATAATAATTTAAAAATATCTAATTAGAAATAATTTTAAATTATAGCAAGTTGCAGGAACAGTACACTTGCCAGCATTTCACCCTGATGTGCTTCTCCTCTACAGTACTCCATGTCCTCCAGTGCTACTGGGCGCAAAATACAATAATGCCTTGTGGCTGAATTTGTGCCATTTATGCCTTTAGAACTATTGTTAGAATATGTGTGTGTGTGTTTTAATTTTCTACTAAATGAATTATTTGGCATTTGTGGTGTGGAAATACCTATATGGCCAGGCTAAAGGAATAGCTCTGAGAGTTTCAGATTCTGATATTGGACCAGCACTTTGACTTGATGGTCTCATGTAGTCTTCTTCTCTTGATCAGAGGATACTAGTTTATGTTTATGAGCAAAGTAAGACTTGTATTGTAAGGCTTTTAAATACTCGTGGAGGTTGTGGTAGAACAAAAAGAGTTCTCTAAAACCATTTATTGAATGACACTAGGAATCTAAGTAAAAATGAACCATAAAAATAGCCTTTCCTAACCTTTAGAAAATAAACACATGTTAATGAAACTTTACTCATTTGTGTTATAAAAGCAAGCCTATGTCATATAACATATTATCACTTTAACGTTTTGGAAATATTGTTTTCCACATGAACTTGTTTGCTTAATATGTTATATTTTTTACATTTGGAATATAATTGCTTGATTACAGTTTAGTACTACATAAGTTAACTAGCAAAATATTTTTTAAAAATGTTAAGCCTATGATGAAGACTCCTTGCATAAATTAAAAAAAAAGTTTACCAGGGTCTGATTTTTAGAAATGGTGCTTTCCTATGGGATTGACTAAATATCTGGGAAATATGCATTCTTGTGGCAAAACCCACACATGAGGTTTGATACAGCCATTCACTATTCAGTATACAGATCTCTAAGGCATTAGGTTAAAGAGTCATGAGCCTTGAAGGAGCCTCAGAAATCATCTGTCTCCTGTAGATAATGGAAAAGTGACCATCACTAGGTTATAGATCTTGAATACAATAAAGTCAGAGGCCCAGGTAAGAATTTAGCTCTCAGGGCTTTAGGTCAAAAGTTATACCTAAGGCCCTAGTGCTTTTGAATTTGGTGGTGGTGATGGTAGTGGTAACAATAATAATAGTAATAATTACATGATTAGCTTAGCAGTTTATCTTGCTATGCTTTTGTCCAAAAGTAAGCAATACTGATGGTTAGTAACCACATGGACCATTTTTTAGCACTTAATTAAAATGGGCGCAATGTCCTCTTATCAATGTGTAATTTTAAGATTTTGAGCAGTGAGTTTAGTATTAGCCGTGTATGGTAAACTGAAAAATTTGAATTGCTTTCAGTATTAAGGCTCAAATGGTTATGTTCCTGGGAGCAGGATTTCTGGGATTTTATGAGGAGGTGAATGGAACAAAGGAAAATTGAGAGCTGCGGTCTCTAAAGATCATTTGATATTACAGGCTAACGTGGCCTAGAAGATTAGGTTAGCTGTTTGGTTGATTACATTTGTTAGTTTCTTCCTTTTTTAGATTTATATGTATATATAAAGGGGAGAGAATAGAAAATTGAATTCTGAATATTTGCATGTTGGGTCATTGAATTCTGAATATTTGCATGTTGGGCCAATAGCTGCACCTCTAAGTCAAAAGGAATATTCAAAAAAAAAAGTATTTGGAAGAGAGGTTTGTGGAATTGGGGCCTATAGTATGGAAATAGAATGAGTTGCTGCTGTAGATAAAAGTTGCTTTGCAATCGCACACATTGAAATCATAAAAGCACATGGACATGCGTATACCATTTATGTTTTAAAGTATGCTGTGTGATGAAATGCTTGTGAAGATACTTAAAACTTAACAATGTGTTAAGAGTGTTGGGAGGTGGTGTCTGAGCCTTATGAGAGCAGGTTTAGCAGCATAGGCAGCATTTGGATCTGTGGGCCCAGTTTGGGACGCTTAACCCATTCTGAGATTTAATAATGGTTTCTGTAACAGGAAACTGTTTAAACAAATCTGTTATGTTTACAACTCATCAGCTTGTGATTTGTGCCTCCGTTTTTCTCTTTTATTAAAGAAAATTAAGGTTTTTGATTAAAGAAGAAAGCTTAGGTGTTTGTGGACCTAGCAAAGATGGGTCTACATTCTGAGTTAAAAGTTTATTTGCAGATGTTTGTAGAGGGGATACCCTGCTGAACTTTCTGAAAATGCCACATCTTCATGTCAACTCTCTAAGATGAGTGCAACAAAAAATCCTTATTTTACATGTTATAAATTCCTTGAAAAAACTACCAGTTTTGCCATCTTTGTATATGGCTCTTGGGACTTTACATATACAAAATTGTTCAGACTTTGGTATTTTATATTAATTTTTTAACTGAATTCATATATCACAATGTGAGATAGGTATATATTTTCCCTTTTATAAGAGTGAGACAGAAGTGAACTAACTCAGCCAAGGAAAAAGATTTGGAATTTGAACCCAGAAATGTCTGACCTGATGTTTCTAGTGAGACTAGGTTTTTAACTCTTTTTGTCTCACCTTTCACATAATGAATTAAGCTAAATACTACAAACTGCGAGGGGCACTTACTGAACTAGACCATAAATTGCCCTCCAGCATTTTCTAACTCTCTGGGCAGGCTGTTACTCCATTCTTCCATCACACCCTGAGAGGAGAAGCAGGTTGGGAAAATGATATTCCTTCTCATTTCATTGTGGTATCCATGATATGGAAGGTGATTTTTTTCCTTCTAATAAACAGTAACCACATGTGTGAGCCAAGGATAAAAGAAAAATGACATTGGTAGAGTTTTCTTTCTATAGGTATAACCTACTTAGTTTCCTAGGAAACCGAAACATGATTTAAAAATATTGATTGAAAAAGCTTGAAGGAAATCCTAGGCCATTGTTTCTGCCTTTAAAATTAGTTTCTCTGAAGGGATCAAGTTCAGTCATTGAATCTTTAATAACCGCATTTTATTTAGAGTGCATCTTGCATATTAGGGGATTCTGTGTAATTTGGATTGAGGTTCATTCTGATTATAATATCTGGTGTCCCGTTGTTTTTCTATGTTATTTTTCCCCCAGTGGCTGGGTGTAGTGTACTCAGTCACCTTTTGATTTTCTCAGCACTATGCTGAATTCTGGCGAAAGGGACAGTGGATGCAAAGGAAGACAAACAACTTAAGAAGAGGTTAGAGTTTAGTTAGAATTATTTTATGGAAAACTTTCAGGGTTGTTTGAATGCTGTACCCTTCAGTATTGCCAATTCAGATGGAAGCTTTCTGAGTTTTATAACTAAACTGAGAAGAAGAGAACCTCCAGAAACAACCTATGAGCACTTGTCAGCACATGAGGATAACTGAAAGGAACTGCTCAAGATGTGTATAGACTTTGAACCTTTTTAAAAGAGAATAGCTACTCATGACATGATGGAAGATGGGTAGGAATTTGGGTGGGGAAAACACTACCATCCACAGAGTATTTCATGAAGGTGTAAGAGATGCAGGGTTTGTTTATATGTGGGGGACACTGTGTGTCCTTGATGGTATCACAGTACCATCCTGAACACAACCCAACACACCCAGCGCAATTCTGCAATCAGTTATAGGGCTTGGCAGAGGTCACTCCGCACTGCAACCGGTGTTCAAAATGCTAACTCCAAGTCACTAAGAATAGTTTACGTTTTTAGTATGTTCTTTGTATGGAGTTGGAAATATGTAACACAATTTATAAACATGGCTTTAAAAATGTGAATAATAAATGTGTCCTGAAAAGTGTTCACTGTAAAGAAAGTTCAGACATCTTGGAGGTCTTATTCCTTGAGGATTCTAGATAATTGAGGTTTAGCTGAATACAGTGTTATTGTCATAAACCCCTGACATTTCTAATCTGAAATCCCATGTGGGGTTTTCAATCATTTCTCAAGGAAGACATGGTTCTAAAAAAAAAAAAAAAAAAAAAAAAAAAAAAGGGAAATGAACAGATCTTTGTTCTACTTGGAGATTTAAAAAATGTGAACTTTTCATGCTGGCAGGTATATGATCAGTGTCTATAAAATGAAGACTTCATTGATTAAATCTCATAAATGGAAATTAGAACTGAGTTTTCCCGTAAAATCTGAAAGATTAAGTAAAAAGCAACTGAAAGGAAATAATACTGCATATCATGAGAAGAATTGTAGAACATGTTACTTATGTGAGGTTTTTTATGCTGAAAATATGTAGCTTCAAAAATGCTTTCAAAATATAGCCCAATCAATAGAACAATAGATCTAAGAGCTTTTCTGGTTGTGGAAAAAAAACCACACACACATTTACTAAGTCCTTCCTCTGTGCCAGGTGTTGTGCTCCATTTTGGGGATTCCTCGTCTAGTCCTTTCCCCTTAGAAATGCGAAAGGTGGTGAGAGGAGACAGCCCATGGGCTGCGTAAAGGAAATGCAGAGGCTGTGGGTGCCTCTTGTGCTCAGATCATTTCTTCTCCAAAGGCCATGTGCGTATGCTTCTTAGAGCTAGGAGCTCTTGTTTTCTCAATACCTGCAGCACCTATGTGTTATAGTTATTCACAATAAAACCACTATCCTTGCTTTCTTATCTGTCTAGTGATTAAAGTATAGATAATTTGAATGAACAAGATTTTAAACTTTTTCAGCTGTGTTTGCGTGTATTTGTGTCTATGACAAATTTTGAGTATAGTAGAGTATATGTGTATAAAAGAGAAATATATTTAAAATATATAAGGTTATGTACACCTGAATCTATAACATACACTGATTTAAATTCCTGAATATGTATTTGTGTAACTTAATATCTCCTAGCTATTATTTTTATTGTTTTCACAAATACACCTGGTGAGCTCTGAAACATTGGGGAAAACTAATCCTTCTAAGGAAGGGATGACTTTCAAATGCTTGTAATTAGTAACTAATGTTGAAATTGGAGTGGTTTAAATAATGGATTGCTATTTAAGCCAAAATAATGCTCATTTACATTAGTTTATGTTTTTCTTTATTTTGCTTACCTAGAGAAATTGGCCTGAGGTTTAATGGATCGATTATAGTCCTTCTCACTGTATATAATTACTAGGTTCAGTTTTTGAATTTATTTTCTTTTCTGCATGTAATGATGTATTTTGGAAAACATTAGAATTTAAAAGCTGAAATATTGTTTAAAATTAATTTAATCTAATTTCTTCATTTTATTTATAAGCAAGTGATAATGACTACTTATGGTTTTTTATAGGTTACAAATTGTCATTAAATGGAACTCCAGCTTTGTTTACATTATGATCTCTATATATTATTTCTTCATTCTTCATGTCATTTATTTTGGACATTAATACCAGCAAGGGCAACTAAAAGGGAACAAAGGAATCTCCGTGTGAAATTGGAGACTTTAGATTTGTATAAAAGTACTTCTCAAATAAATTGATCAATAAGTGGGAAGTAATTCTAAGAATTAGGATACACTAGGTATGATTTCTTCATAGAGTGGTGGAGGAAAGAGGACAGATCTGTTTTTGATGAGTGAAGAACACGAGCACGAGGAAAGTGAGGAAAATAACTGAATGTTTTGTGCTAATGAGATGTGTATAAACCAGAAATTGACTTTCTTTTCCAAGTTTTGGGTATACTGATCCCAGTCTGTCCTAAGAAAAGAGAACTTAGTATCCTAAAGATGACCATGGTGACTTTTTTTGTATCTCACTAGAGCAAATGAAACAACCACCAACATTACTACCACTATCCAGTATAACCTTTAGTAGACACTTACTTAACTTGGGCTGGTGGTGGTAGATTGTGGAGCACTACTTTGCATTCATTGAGGTGTCTAATGGAACTTTTTTAGTATGGCAGCAACATGGTGGAAATATTAATGTGAAAAGCTTAATCTGAACAGCATGCATATTGGATTTAATGGGAAGAGACTGGAGTCAAGAACACTAGGTAGAAAGTAAAAATTCTGGGCTACCCTTCAATAAGGAAGTCTTAGAATGCAAGAAATAGGCGGAATTAACAGTATTTTATGAAGAGCATTTTGACTCCTGAAATACAGATGTGGAGAGAGGGAAAGAGAAAGGATTTCAAGTTTTAGTCTGGGTGTTTGCAAGAATGGGTGACACCATTCACATAGCGACGTTGTAGGAGAGTTAATTTGGGATGGGGGTCTGAGCTCAGTAATGCCATGTCATATTATGAGCTGGTAGTAGATCCTTTCAGTGGATGTGTGCTCATATCATTGGAATTATGGAACTGGAATGCAGGGAAAATCTTTAAGCTAGAAAAAGTTTTGAGCATAAAGTTCTGGGTAAAACTTTGAGACATCATTCAATACACTATGGAGAAACACAGCTTGCCTTCTTCAAACATTGCCATTTCAACACTTCCTTCTAAGATTATATTTCTACTCCACTGTTTACTAGCAATTCCAAACTATGTGACTTAGCCAAATTAAGATGTGTTTGATTATGAGTAAAGAAAATGAACTCAAACTGATTTTAAACAATAAAAGGAACGTCAGTGCCTGATAATAGAGAGTTCAGAGGGAGGTAAGTTCTGGATTAGTTTGATTTAACATCTCAAGAGTATCCTCAAGGAAAGATCCAGTTTCTATCTCTGTCAGTTTTTATGTCAGTCTGGCTCCTCCCCGAGTGTGCAGGAGTGAGAAGGAAGGCATCTTGTTTTCCACTTGTAGTGTGAGAAGTTGGTTTCTGGCAGCTTTCTTAGAAGATGGGGACATTTCTTTCTCAAGTACCACTTGTGACGAAGACACCATAATTCGTCATAACCATATGATGTTTCCCATTTATTTAAATCTTCCTTAATTTCTTTAAACAATGTTCTGTAGTTTTCAGAGTACAAATTTTGTATTCCTCTTGTTAAATTCATTCTTAAATATTTTATTTTTTTACTATTTTAAAAATATATTTTTATTGATTTCAGAGAAGAAGAAGAAGAGAAAGAGAAAAACATCAAATGATGAGAGAGAATCATTCATTGGCTGCCTCCTGCACACCCTCTACTGGGGATTAAGCCCACAACCTAGGCATGTGCCCTTGACCAGGAATCAAATCATGACCCCCTGGTTCATTGGTTGACGCTCAACCATTGAGCAGCACCAATTAGGCTATTTTATTATTTTTGGTATTATTATAAATATAATTATTTTCTTTCTTATTGAGATATAATTGACATATAACATACTAGTTTCAGATGTACAACATAATGCTTCAGTATTTGTATGTATTGGGAAATGATCACCATAGTAAGTCTAGTTAACATTTATCTCTATACATAGTTACAATTTTTTCTTGTGATAAGAACTTTTAAGATTTACTCTCTTAGCAATGTTCAAATACGCAATACAATACCACTATCAACTATAGGTAGAATTGTTTTAATAATTTATTTTTGGATTGTTCATACAAGTATATAGAAATATAGTTGATTTTTATATATTGACCTTATATCCTGCAACCTTGCTGAATTAATTTATTACTTCTAATTTTTAAAATGAATTTCTTAGGAATTCTATACATGGGGTCATGTCATCTGTGAATAGAGTTAGTTTTACTTCTTTTATTCCAAACTGAATGGCTTTTATTTATTTTTCTTAGCTAATGGCCCTGGCTAGAACTTTTAGTACAAAGTTGAAGAGAAGTGATGAGAGCAGACATTATTATTATCTTCTTTCTGATCTCAGAGGGAAAGGTTATAGTCTTTAACCATTAAGAATCATGTAATTTTTATTTTGTTTATGTTCTTTATTATGTTAAACTAGGGGCCCAGTGCACGAAATTCGTGCAGGGTGGGAGGGTGGAGGTCCCTCAGCCCAGCCTGCCCCCTGTCACAGTCTGGAACCCCTCAGTGGATGTCCTATGATGGCCCCAGTCTGCCAGGTGCCTTTTGTGTGTGTGTGTGTGTGTGTGTGTGTGTGTGTTGCCACTGGGGACCTGCCTCCAGCCGCCTCTGAGGCTCAGAGCAGTCCTCCTGTGTGTGTCTACCTGCTGGGGGCCTGCCCCCAGGCTTGGAGCAGGCACCCCCTCTATGTTGATCTCTCAGACTCTTGCCCTCCCCTGCATGTTCTCTTTTTTGAGCTGTGGCCAGGGCTGGGTGCTGCCTGCCTCCCAAGCTTGCCTACTGCCCATCTTCCTCCAGCCACCAGAAAGCAGGGAAAACCCTGCCTCGTGGTCAGGCCAGCCTTTTCCTGCTCCCTGATCCCCGGAAGGGACCTGGGGAGCCTCCAAGCAGGCCACCAGCCCCCAAGAGCTTGCTTTCCTGCTCCCCAGTGCCCCCCAAAGGGCCTGGGGAGCTGCCAAGCAGGCCGCCGACTCTTTCCCACTCACCGGTTCCCTGCAGCCTTGCTTTCCTGCTCCCCGGTACCTCGCAAGGGGCCTGGGAATCCCACCAATCAGGCCACTGACCCCCCGCTGCCTCTTTCCCGCTCCCTGATGCCCCTCCAAGGGCCTGGGCAGCTGCCAAGCAGGCCCTCGGCCCCCACTTCCTCTTTCCTGCTCCCCGATGCCCTACAAGGGGCCTGAGAACCCGCCAACCCTGCCGCCTCTTTCCCACTCACAGGTCCTGGGTCCTGCGCTGTTCCGTCCTGCAGCCGCTCTGTGCACACGGGAGGTCCCTCAGCCCGGCCTGTGCCCTCTTACAGTCTGGGACCCCTCTGGGGATGTCCACCTGCTGGTGTGCCTGACCAGCCTGGATGATGGGCTGATGGCTGTCTCCAGGCTGGCCAAGCCCCCCAGGAATGTCCCTCACCCCATTGGGTTGTGGCCAGCGTGGGTGATGGGCTGATTGGCGCTTTCAGGCTTTAAGGCTGCCCACAGCTCCCATTGACCCAATGTCCCAGCAAGGCTGGCTGGACGCAGGTTTCTGGGATTTGTTTGTCTTCTATAATTGATGCTGTTCCTTTAAGGCGGAGGCTACACATGTAACAAAACCTCCTCTCTGCTTCACCTCGCAGCCTCTATAATGAAACAATGTTGTTACTTATGTTGTTACTCTTAGAGTCAGGCCCAGCCTGCTGGCCTGCTGTTTACTTCAGCTCCCAAGGATTCTATGATTTATACATTGTTGCAAACATGTTGCAAACATGTTTTGCTTTCAGGCAAGGATAGGCGAGCCAGCGCCCAGGCAGTTTCACTTTCACTCCTGCCGCAATGGAAGCTGCCGTTTACTCCAAGAGTGGCGGCCGCCATGTTGGCTGGGCTAATTTGCATACAGTCGCTCTGATTGGCTGTTGGGTGTCCTGAAGAAATGGTCAATTTCAATATTATGCTTTTATTAGTTAAGATAAGTTTCCTTCTCTTCCTAGTTAATTGAATGATTTTATTGTGAAAATGATTTGGAATGTTTCAAATGTTTTTACTGCATCTATTGATATGATTATGGTTTTTGTGGGTTTTTTTTAGTCTATAACTTTTTGTTATTTAGTCTATTTAGTTAATTGGTTTTCAGATACTAAACCATCCTTGCATACCTGGGACACATCCGACTTGGTCATGATATGTAATTCTTTTTATATTTTGCTAGTTTTGATTCATTAGTATTGTGTTAAGGGTTTTTAGCTCTCTTCATAAGAGCTATCTGTAATTATTGATGCTTGGTTGCAAATAATTTATTTTTAATGCCTACATATTTAGATTATTTGGAATTTTCAACTTGTTATCAGTGACTAATATAATATTTCTTTATGGACTTATCTAAGTACACACATATTACATACAGTGGCATGTGAATTAACAACCTACCATCATATTTTGAAGATTTTTTTTTTTTTAGGATTGGAAAGAGGCCACAGTAACACCTATTTTTTTCCAATGAAATGAAATAATTGATTGTATTCATGAACCTGGTGTGTTTTCTGCTCTCCACCTTTTTATTTTATTTTTTTGGTGAGAGTGTTTCCTGACTCCCTCTATTTATAGGATTCATTTACCCCATTATACCTGAAAAGCAGTGACTATAGTAAAGTATGAATAGAGTAATATGAATTTTATGGAGATTAAGCTCGGATTTGTATTTAGTGTTTTATTACTTTCTTTGATGAATAGAACAGGGCAATTTTACAAATGATAATTGCACAGTTCCACTAGAGTTAGTAGAATAATTTGTTGCAAAATTCTCTTATTTTTCAAGAGCTTAGAACGGAGTAAGTTGTTTATAATCCAGTCCAAAAAATTAAAACCTTTTGTCTTGTAATATCCCCATATGGGTACAATTGAAGTTTATATATTTAATCATAATTCCTTGTGAGTGATTTTAACAGTTCAGGGTGCTTTCTCATTTGTCATCTAATGTGGTCGTCATCAAAGCCTTATTAAAAATGGTAGAATTAATATGATCTTAATTTGTTAGATAAACAAATTCAAACATTGAAAGACCTTGAAGTTGCAGACCTATATTGTAGCATTAGAAAGATAGTAACTTAGGTGTTGAGAATCCCAGCCATATCTCATTATTATAAATAAAACTTGAGGCTCAGTGCACAAATTCATGCATCAATGGGATCCCTCGGCCTGGCCTGTGGGATCAGGTTGAAACTGGCTCTCCAACATCCCCTGAGGGGTACCAGATAGCAAGAGGGCGCAGGCCAGGTTGAGGGACACAACTGGTGCACAGTTGGGGCCAGGGAGAGATGCAGGAGGTTGGCCAGCGGGAGAGGGACCGCGGGAGGGCACCAGGACATGTCTGGCCCATCTTGCTCAGTCCCGATTGGCCAGACCCCAGCAGCAAGCTAACCTACCAGTTGGAGTGTTTGTCCCCTGGTGGCCAGTGCATGTCATAGTTGCTGGTCGACTGGTGAACTGTCTGCCCCCTGGTGGCCAGTGCATGTCATAGTGAGTGGTTGAGCGGCCTTAGCATATCATTAGCATAATACACTTTGGTTAAACGGCCAACCGGCCAACTGGACACTTAGCATATTAGGCTTTTATTATATAGTATTATGTCTGTAAAACTATCACCTAGTGACTATATTTTGATTTCTGAATGGCACTAGTCTTTTGTATACTAGTCTTTGGTATACTAGAGTAGAAAGATAGCCGAGGCAACATTGTCACCAGCACAGTTACTTCTATGATGAATTCAATGCCTCTGAAGAATGTTATTTATGCTTTTATGGAGTTTTTAGCAGACTCTTTCCTTTTAAGATGAGAGAGAGACCATATTTTTGTCCCAGTCTGTAGGATACCACTCCTTCCCATTCCTCATCCTTGTGAAATTTCTAAGTTAGGAGTATATAGATAAAACTGTCCTATATCATGCCCTCATTAGTGGTCTTCTTGTTGAGAGCACACCTGGTGCACTAACTAGCAGTTATTTCTTTGCTGCTCATTAACTATTTGTGCACTCAGTGGGGCTTCATTGATTGCCCAATTCAGGCTTCCTCTGCACAGTGCTCTGAGAAATACGAGTTTAATATGGATTAGTACCTTATACTTTATGGAGATTCTCTTTTGATGCTCGCAACTAAAGAATTTACTATCTTTAATATATATCCTGTCTAATAAAAGAGTAATATGCAAATTAGGCATCACTGTGTCACAAAGATGTCCGTCCCCATGGCCACAAGATGGCGGCACCCATAGTCACAAGATGGTGGCACCCAGTCCGGCTCAGCCCCCCCACTGAAGTGGTCAGGCCTATTAGCCAGGCAGGTGGTGGGGGAGGCAGGGGGCCTGAGGGGGGGAACAGGCGATAGAGGGAGCTGGGGGTCCCCTGCCTAGGCTAGAGGCCTTCACTAGAGGCCTCAGGCCTGGGCAGGGCAAGGCCAGAGATTGCTGGGGCCTGGGTTCCGCAGAGCCAGTGATTGGAGGGGCAGGGGCAGAGCCTGCAATCACAGGGGTCTAAGCACCAGTGGAGCCAGAGGTTACAGGCCTGGGTAGGGGTGGAGCTGGGATTGAAGGGGCAAGGGTGGAGCCGGTGATCGGAGTGAACTACAAAGGAAACACCTTTTCTTACCACTCATTGTCTAAGCTCCACAGGTAATATTCTCAGTAACTTGGGTAATAAGAATCCCTAAAGGCGATCTAGGGTTTTCCCACCACACTCCTTGAAGGTCCACTGCTGGAGGGCTAAGAAATGTCATATCCTGCCCTAGCCGGTTTGGCTCAGTGCATAATGCCTCAGCTTGCTGACTGCAGGGTATGGGTTCAATTCTGACCAAGGGCATGTACCTAGGTTGCAGGCTCCTCCCTGGTTGGGGCCCACGTCAGGGCTCATGCAAGAGGCAACCAATTGAAGTGTTCTTCTCACTTTGATGTTTCTCTCTGTTTTTCCCTTCTCTTCCACATTCTCTAAAAATCAATGGAAACATATCCTCAGGTGAGGATAAAAAAAAAAAAAGAAAGAAAAAAATGTCATATGCTATGAAAGATACATCTTGAAAATGCCTAAAGAAAGTTGTCATTTTTTTCATGGTGAAGGAACTGGAGTCTGTGTTGATGAAAACACCTTGGTGGCTGTGGTGACTGGCAGTGGCTGCAGCAGCGGTGTGATGGGGCTGGTGGCTTTCCCTGATTAGCCTGATCGCCTCCCACAAGGGGAGACTAGACTGAGGCTTAGGCCCGCTCCCCAAGGGGATCAGGAAGCCAGCCTACGCCATCAGTAGGACATCCCCTGAGGGCTCCCAATGTGTGAGAGGGGGCAGGCTGGGGTGAGGAACACCCCCCCCCTCATGCCAGTGCATGAATTTTGTGCACCAGGCCCTAGTGTATATATAAAAGGCTAAGTGACTGGCTGACCAGCCGACCAGACACTGACTACCAGGGCCAGACACTCAACACAGAAGCTGCTGAGCAACAGAGCAACAGCAACTCGGAAACCCCTTGGGAGATATCAGACTGCTGGTTTTGGCCCAATCCCCGCAGGCCAGGCCAAGGGACCCCACCTGCCAGAGGGACCCCACTCACTCTGCAGATGCCTTTTGAGCACTGGCACCACCCCAGGTGCGGCTGGCTGGGGAGGGACAACAGGGGATTGGCTCCAGGGCGTGTCCAGACCATCTCACCCATTCCTGCCCCTCTGGTCACTTTCTAAATTATTTCCTTTCAGTGTGCATGAAACCATGCACCGGACCTCTAGTTTACAAATCAAAACCCTCTGAGCTTCAGGAACTTGAATGATATGACTAGGAGCTGGCACACATCTGACTTCTATTCGTTTATAAACTCTTTGTGAACAGGGAGTACATTTTAGCCACCGCTTCAGTCCTAAGCACTTGGCATATATCTTGGTCCACAGCTGGAGCCCTGATATGTGTTGCACAAATGTTTATTCCCTTCTCCACGCCTTGTGTCTGCACCCACTCAGCCATTGTGATATTGCTACTCAAAAGATTCTAGACTCAGGGAAGGAGCTGAGGCTCTGTTCTTAGGCCCAGGGGCATCAGCTGCTTTGAGAAGTGAGAAATATTTTTATATTGAAACCATTCTACTGTTTTGTCTGTGACCTAGATAACTTCAGACAAAGGACCCATGTCAACATTTACATTGTGTGCACTTCTGGTGCCATGAGCTTTTGATGGCAGAATTCACGTAGCTGCTGTTTTGTGTCCAAATTTGTCTTGGGCCATGCTTTCTACTCCTGTTCAGCAAGTTGTATTGTCAAAATAAACTCCAAGTGACAATATTGCCAAACAGCATCATAGTTCTTCTCTAGCATCCTCAGTTGCATGTAAATAAAATGTTCTAAACAGTATATATATTGGAAGATACAAAGAAAGAGGTAGAATAGGTTTACATCATTAAAACAAAAAGGCTCACAGGTGATCAACACCCTTTCCTCATGTTTAAAATATCAGTGATTTCTTAAGCAAATAATCAATTAAAAATGAAAAACACATTAAATCCTTATCAGATGTCACACTGGCAAATATATGTTCTTCCATGCAGCGGGCTTTCTTGTGTTTTTGTTGGTGATTTCTTTAGCTGCGCAGAAGCTTTTTAATTTGATGTAGTCCCTTTTGTTTATTTTCTCCTTAGTTTCTATTGTCCCAGAAGATGTGTCAGTAACTATATTGCTACAAGCTACTAGTATATCTGATATTTTGCTGCCTATTGCTTTTTCTAGGGTTTTTATGGTTTTCCATCTTATGTTTAAGTCCTTTATCTACTTTGAGTTTATTTTTGTGTATGGTGTAAGTTGGCGGTCTAGTTTAATTTTTTTTGCATATATCTCCAGTTTTCCCAACACCATTTATTGAAGAGACTGTCTTGACTCTATTGTATGTTCATGCCTCCTTTGTCGAATATTAATTGAGTGATTTGCGTCGATTTCTGGGTTCTCTGTTCTATTCCATTGACCTATATGTCTGTTCTTGTGCCAGTACCAGGCTATTTTGAGAACAGTGGCTTTATAATACAGCTTGATTTGGTATTGAGATCCCACCTACTTTGTTCTTCTTTCTCAGGATTGCTGCAGCTATTCGGGGTCTTTTGATATTACAGATGAATTTTTGGAAAGTTCGTTCTAGATCTGTGAAATATGCCATTGGTGTTTTAATGGGGAGTGCGTTGAATCTATAGATTGCTTTGAGTATTATGGACATTTTAATGATGTTGATTCTACCAATCCATGAACATAGTATGTTCTTCCATCTGTTTATGTCTTCCTCTATCTCTTTTTTCAGTGTCCTGCAGTTTTCCACATACAGGTCTTTTACCTCCTTAGTTAAGTTTATTCCTAGGTATCTAATTTTTTAGATTGATTTTTTAGTTTCTCTTTCTGTGAGTTCATTATTGGTGTATAAAAATGCCATAGATTTCTGGGTTTTAATTTTGTATCCTGCTACATTGCCGAATTCATTTATTAAATCAAGCAGTTTTTTAGGGGTTTCTATGTACAATATCATGCAATCAGTGAATAATAACAGTTTTATTTCTTCTCATTCAACTTAACAAAAGAAAGATAATCTAATCAAAAAAGTGGAAAAAGGACCTAAATAGACACTTCTTGAAAGTGGACTTACAGAAGGCCAAAAGGCATATGAATAAAATGCTCAAAATCACTAATCATCCAATAGGTGCAAATCAAAACAATGAGGAACCACCTCACATCAGTTGAAATGGCTATCATCAACAAATCAATAAATGACAAGTGCTCTTGAGGATGTGGAGAAAAGGGAATCCTTGTACACTGCTGGTGGGAATGAAGACTGGTGAAGCCTGTATGACGTTTCCTCAAAAAATTAAAAATGGAACTCCTATTTGACCCAGTAATCCCACTTCTAGGAATATATCCCAAGAAATAAGAAACACCGATCAGAAAGAACATATGCACCCCTATGTTCGTAGAAGTGCAATTTGTAATAGCTAAGATTTGGAAACAGCCTAAGTGCCCATCAGCAGATGAGTGGATTAGAAAACTGTGGTACATCTACACAATGGAATACTATGCTGCTGTAAGGAAGAAACAACTCTTACCATTTACAGCAGCATGGATGGAACTGGAGAGCATTATGCTAAGTGAAACAAGCCAGTCAGAGAAGGATAAGTATCACAGGATCTCACTCATTTGTGGAATATAATGAACAACATAAACTGATGAACAAAAATAGATCCAGAGACTTAGAATCATTGAACAGATTGTCAAACCTCAGAGGGAAGGCAGGGGATGGTTGGCAGGGGTGTTGAGAGAGTAAGAGAGCAACCAAAGAACTTGTATGCATGTAAGCATAACCAATGGACACAGACAAGAGGTGTGGAGGCTGGGGCCAGCGGGTGGGGGGCAGGGGGAGTAGGCTGGGAGAGGACAGTGGGGAAAATGGGGACGTGTAATACTTTCAACAATGAAGAATTAAAAACAAAACAAAACAAAAAACCTCAAAAAAACAACAAAAAAAAAGATTTTTAAATTGAAAGTTCTTTTACATTTACACAAAATAGTAGTAGCTCAGTACTTTTTCATAGATTTTAATGCATAAAATGAAAACCAGGCTGAAAGTAAAACACACCCTTAAATTTTATCCTCATTGAGGATAATCATTGCTAAATCATGGTTTCAACAAGCATCAGCAATCCCTATTTTAAATATAGATACTTGGCTTTTTGCTTGGAAAATTAATGGTTCTGTAGTACTTTTCAATGCTTGTTCTACTAACAATTTGCACCAGATTTATCTGAAGTATGATTAAAATGCAGAGTCCTGGAGCTAATCCCTGATGACTAAATCAGAACTTTTCACGGTGGACCCAGGAATGAGCACTTTTGCAAGTTCCCCATTGATTGTGGTGAACTCTGAAGTTAGAAGCCCACTAGCGAGTAAATAGCAGGTAAGAATGTGAGTCACAACCATTTATGGCTGCTTTGATATTTATATCTTGAAATAAGGATGATAATAACAGTGGCTACACTGAAGAAGTGTGGTGACTTATATGTAATCTAATTAGGTATGTAGCTAGTGCTCAAGAAATGCTATTGGTAGTAGGGGTGGTCTATGTTTCCTGTTATTGTACCCGCGTGATATAATACCTATAGGGCTCATAATCCCCTCAAAGACGAATGTTAGTGTGTTACCAGAAAAATAATTTTTAGGAGTTATGCAAGCAGTGCCAGACATTGGCAAACTGTGGCCAACAGCTTGTTTTTATAAATAAAGTTTTATGGTATACAGTCACCCATTTGTTTAAATGTTGCTTGTGGTAGGACATGAATGATAACATGTTTCTAGAATTCAATGTGAATTCGAATTTGACAGTAAGGAAGCCCAGCTGGGCCTACGACTTTGCCTATCTATATGTTCTCTATACTAATTCCCTTTCCCATGTTACTGTTTGTAGGGACTGTAACACCTGAGTCCTGAGGATCTCCAAAGCATTTATCCAGCTGGCTACCCAGATGCTAAGATGGTTATAGGACCCTGACAATGATTTTTAGGTGGAATGGGAAGGGAGTGGTATATTCCTTTTATGTGACAGGCATCTATATTAGTCTTTAAGAAGTGTTTGGGGAGATTGAACAGTTAGAGGGCTGTGTTGGGTTCATGTAGGTTTGATTGTAGGTGTTTTTGTATTTCTTTTTTCTGAAGTGTTTTGTGTTTTTCTCTCCATATATGTGTCATTCCCCCTTCTCTAGTTCCCCTAATTCCATTTTGTCCCTCATCTTGCCTCTTTAACTGGCAAAAGTATGTAGTGTATGCGTTATAACTAGCACAACATTTAATATTTTTCTTAAAGAAAAGCTCCCTGCTGAACAAAAACTAAAAGTCTTCTCATGTGTCCTTTGATTAGTATTTTTATTAGCTCACTGACTCTCCAATAAGGAGAAAAAATTCCTGTCCCCTATTTTCTTGGACTCTGTGTGGCTGGCTCAGAGTGTTTGATTGTTTGATGGAGTGGTAAAATTCCCCTGGTGTTTCCTACGCACTGTAAATTTGGAAAACACGTACAATATTCTTGGGAGCTTTATTGTTTCCTAAACCATCTATTTAAATACTGTCCAAAAACTTAAACAGAGCACTCTTATTGTGGCTAAGGATAATAATTTTAATGGAGCAGTGAAGTAGAATTCATTACTATCTTCGTAACCATGTGGAAGCCAGCAGTCCTACACAACACCCAATAAGTTCGAGTAATCATTAAATTTTGCCAATACCATGGCAGCTTTATAATGGTTAGTTGTAGTGATTTGTAAGTGGTGTGGTGAGAAGCACTTGGCCTTTAAGTCCAAGGAGGCCTTTCTAAAGCCCTGATATTTGGGAAAGAGGTGTCTATAAGGACAGGGGTCAAGAAGAAATCGATTGCCTGTCACTGAACAGAACAGAATCATCTAATGCACAGTTTTCGTTCATACATCTGTAGCTGACTCAGGAGCTTTCAGGGTATTATTTTATATTGAGACTTCTGTGAACGTGAGAATGTTCGTAGTTCTTTTACAGGGAATGGTTGACTTGCCTCTCTTTAGTTTCCTTTTGTTGTTTACCAGACATTTGTATTCGTTTATATTTGTTTTATTATATACCTAAATTTTTATTGGGTTATGAGACATAACATCAAATGCACCAAGTGAATTGAATTTAAATTTATTTTTAATAATGAATTTCATATACTTGTTCTATGACATTAAAATAAATGATTTTGTCATTTGAATTATTATTACACGTTATGATCCTGTGCTTATGTTCTTGCTTTCCTCCTAAAATTCCCATCTGCTACTTCCTCCCTACTATATTCCCTCTTCTATTTCAACTCTCAAAACCTCATTCCTAGTTCATATGCCATCTGTTCCAAGAAGCTGTCCTGCTTTCCAAAGTCACAGCAAATGAATTCTTTTTTGCATTTTAATTTCTGTACTCCTAGAGACAATTTGCCTAGACTTCTGTATCATAGTTATTTCATTTGTTTTTTTCAATATTAGGTTATATATATATATATATATATATATATATAGATATATATATATATATATATATATATATATATATATATATATATATATATATATAAAATCAGGCTGAAACATAAAATCACCATTATTCAACTATTTTTGAGCATTAAACATAACAAGTTCCTATGGTTGAACTTCATTCTTCAACATTGAATGCACACACTTTTGAAAATAAACTATGGTCTGAGTTACTAAAAACTCATCTCGGACTTGGATTTGTGTATCTCTCTATCCTAGAGCATAGGTACAAAATTTTGTACATGACAACTGCATTCAAGAAATGCTAGTGGAAATGAAATCAATTGTACTGTTACCATTATTCTTTATAAGACAGCTGCTAATTGATGATCTAGAAATATTGCCTGTTCTGTGAGCCACACCTTTTTAAAGCCAGAATATTTAAGTTCACTGTGTGTACTTGGCCCAGCCCATTTCAACATTGTAGTCAGATAACTAAAGTAAACTTTTTGTCTCCAAGTCACTGTTCCTTATGTTTTAGTCCTATACTATGTTGTGCATGATATGCTGTTGAGTTGGCTCAAGTGATCTCCACAGTGTCCTGTCTTCAACAGCCCTGTTCAGCTCCTGTACACTCATGTCTGTGGCTTCTTTCATAGAGTCATTCTGCCTCAGCTTTTCTCTTTTCATGCTGCCTTCTATATTTCTCAGCATTATTGTCTTTTCCAAAGAACCCTGTCTTATTATGATATGCCCAAAGTAGGACAGCTTCAGTGTTGTCGTTTTTGTCTGCAGCCATGATTCAGGCTTACTTTATTCTAGGATCTGCTTATTCATCTTTCTGGTAATCCAGGGTATCCTAGAGCTCTCCTCCAACACCGTATTTCAAATGAATCCTTTTTTTTTCTATACTGTATTACCTTTGTTGAACCATTTTTCTTTACTTTGCCCATGCATGTCTTATTTTTCTTTACCTAATGCAAAAGTAATAATTTACAGAAATTTTTCTGATTGTTCTTTCTCAAATTTTTTTATCAACTTAACTCTTGGCTGAAGGTCTGTCAGTGTTTCCCCTGCCCCGGAAAATGTTCTCTGGTTTCTTTGTTTAATCATGAGAAAAAAAACAATTCCTTTTCTTCTTTTGAAGTGACATTTTGTACTTGCTAAAGATCCAGTTAAATCAAAGGAGATAAAAGTTGTGCTGACAACTTTGGACATACCCTGTCCTTTGCCAGAAATAGCCAACTAGATACTTATCTTGTACAGAAATACATGCATGTTCATTCTCACTAAAAACATCTTGTGTTGGTCATTCTTAGAGGAGTGGAAATCTAAGTTAGCTGGTGGTGTGGAACCTGGGGTGTGGGGAAGATGAGGTAGGGTTGGAGGGCACAAGGTATGGTATTGAATGAAGGGAGAAAATGGTGCTTTTTCTTTATTGACAGATTTCTTAGCTCAATACCATATATTCTTTCTTAGTTATTTATAGTAGAGTACTTTCTTTGTGCTGACTTATAGACCTATTCTGTCGGCCTCTTTTACTACTTTGCTGTTTAATTGCTTTTCTAGTTTTCTAGAATTGTTGGGAGCAGGAGTGGCCCAGGATAGTACTTGGGTACCAGAGGCTCTCTGGAAACCTACAGACCCAATGGAAAACTTGGAGCTCTTCCTAAAGTAGACTGTAGTGCAGATACTGCTGTCAGAGGACCTGGGCTCCACCCATTAGTATCAGTTTAGTGACGGGAAGAGGAAATGTAGAGTAACTTTAAGGGGCTTTCTTTGTCCTTGTTCTCATCAGTATTAATATTTCTTAGTGATCTTTTCAAGCTGATCAGTTTCCATTGTGGGAAATACTTTACGTACACTTACACACAGATTTTAAAGCCAACATGAAGTGTTGAACATGACTGCTACTGTGTTTTTATTACTTCAGTTTGGAAACTGATAGATCTCTGTATGCTGGTTCTAGGTCCAACAGCTGGGGAGTTTTTACAAATAGTGGTGTCTTATCCCAATCTCCAGACACTCTTAGTCAATAGGTTGTGATTGGGCTCAGGAAATCTTTATTTATTGTCGCTTTTCAGTGTATAGTTCAGTAGTATACATTCACCTTGCTGTGCCACAGACATCCAGAACTTTTTTTTTTTTTCAGCTTGCAAACTCTATACCTATTAAACAACAACTTATTTCTCCCTCCTCCCACCCTGTGGTAATCATTCTATTTTCTGTGTCTATGAATTTGCCATTTTTGATGTTTTATATTAATGGAATCATCCTGTGTTTGTCTTTTTTGCCATTGGTTTATTTCACTTTGCATAGTATTCATCTATTTTGTACCATGTGATAGGATTCCCTTCCTTTTTAAGGCTGAACAATCCGTTGCAAGCATATACCACATTTTGTGTATCTAGTCATCTGTCAGTGGACATTTGGGTTCCTTCCACCACTTGGCTACTGTGAATAGTGTTGCTGTGAACTTGGGTGCACAATTATTTCTTAGAGACCGTGCTTTCAAATCTTTGAGAAGTGAGATCTCTGTTCTAATTTTAAATGTTTTGAAGAAATGCCATAGTGTTTTTCATAGTGGTTGCACTACTTGACATTTCCACTAACAGTGCACAAAGGTTCCAATTTCTCCACCTTCTTACCAATACATGTTAATTTCTTTTTCTGTTTTTTGACTTTTTTTCTTTTTTTAAAAAAAATATTTTATTGATTTTGTACAGAGAGGAAGGGAGAGGGATAGAGAGTTAGAAACATCAATGAGAGAGAAACATCGATCAGCTGCTTCCTGCACACTTCCCCACTGGGGGTTGTGTCCGCAACCAAGGTACATGCCCTTGACTGGAATCGAACCTAGGACCTTTGAGTCCGCAGGCTGACGCTCTATCCACTGAACCAAACCGGTTAGGGCTAAAGCATTTTTTATAATCACCCTGGTATTCTGAGGCAGACCAGGTTTGTGAACCATTCTCTTAGCAAATATTCGTGTTTCAGAGACTACACCTGTGCCAGCTTTAGGAATCAGTAAGAGAACATAGGACCATCTCTCCATTCCAGTATTTCTTCAAAGAGGTGTGTATAAAAAAGCTACCTCCTCAAGTAACAAATTATATTGAATTAAGGTTCTTTGTAGCTCAGAATTGTTAGTTTTGTGATTCTGTCTTGCACTTTTTTCCCCCTGTGGAAGTATTTATTATTATAATTTTTTAAAATTTATTTATCTTTATTGTTCAAATTATTACAGTTGTTCCTCTATTTTCCCCCATAGCTCCCCTCCTCCCATTTCCCACCCCACCTTCTGTGCCCCCCCCACTGTCCTCATCCATAGTTGTACAATCATTGTCCATTCTCTTCCCACACTCCCAACACCCTTTACCCCCGAAAATTGTCAGTCCACTCCCTTTCTATGCCTCTGATTCTATTCTATTCACCAGTTCATTCTGTTCATCAGATTTTTTATTCACTTGATTTTTAGATTCACTTGTTGAAAGATATGTATTTGTTGTTCATAATTTTTATCTTTACTTTTGCTTCATCCTCTTCTCAAAGGATACCTTTCAGCATTTCATATAATACTGGTTGGGTGGTGATGCACTCCTTTAGCTTTTTCTTATCTGTGAAGCTCTTTATCTGACCTTCAATTCTGAATGATAGCCTTGCTGGGTAAAGTAATTTTGGTTGTAGGTTCTTGCTGTTCATCACTTTGAATATTTCTTGCCACTCCCTTCTGGCCTGCAGAGTTTCTGTTGAGAAATCAGCTGACATTCGTATGGGTGCCCCCTTGTAGGTAACTAACTGCTTTTCTCTTGCAGCTTTTAAGATTCTCTCCTTGTCTTTTGCTCTTGGCATTTTAATAATGATGTGTCTTGGTGTGATCCTTCTTCGGTTCCTTTTGTTTGGAGTTCTCTGTGCTACCTGGACTTGGAAGTCCATTTCTTTCACCAGGTGGGGGAAGTTTTCTGTCATTATTTCTTCAAATAGGTTTTCAATATCTTGCTCTTTCTCTTCTTCTGGTACCCCTATAATTCTGATGTTGTTACACTTGAAGTTGTCCCAGAGACTCATTACACTATCTTCATACTTTCTGATTTTTCGTTTGTTTGTTTGTTTTTTTTGTTTCGGCTTTTTTGGCTGGGTTTGTTTTGCTTCTTCATATTTCACATCCTTGACTTGCTTCTTGCGATCCTCTCGTCTGCTGTTGGATCTCTGTATATTGTTCTTTATTTCAGTCAGTGTATGCTTGATTTCTAGCTGGTTCTTTTTCATATGCTCGAGGTTCTCACTAAATTTATCAGCAGTCTCTAGAA
>PVJC01008320.1:0-22100 GCA_004026665.1 Murina feae | reverse complement strand
ATTTGCGTTCCTCCATTTCTGTCTTTTGTGACCTGTTTCTTAGTCTCCGCATTTTGGCTTTCTGTGCTAGGTGTCCTATGTAGGGCTCAGTGATTCAGCCTCCCCAATCACCTGGGGTGGACACTCTTGTTGTACGCCTTTGAAATCTGGGTGCACAGCCTTGTTGTAGTTATCACTAGGAGGTATCCCTGGGGGGGAATGACCTGCAGGCCTTTCTCCTCGTTGTTTGGAGTTTGAATCGATTTGGAGTTCTGTCTCAGCTGCTGACCCTTAGGCAATGTTGCAGGCAGGCAGGCAGGGTTGTAGGTGGGGTGGGCGGGGTTGTAGGTGGGGTGGGGCGGGGTCTCAGAGTCACCGGGGGTGGAGCAATTCACAATGGCGTTTCTACTGCGTTTGGTGTCTCCAAGCCGTAGGGTCTGCGCACGATTCTCAGTCCCCAATTCTCCAGGTCAGTGATCAGTGTGAATAGCAGTGCTAGAGTGCCACTGGTCTTCTGCTGCCCCGTTGCCCTACAGCCCGCGTTGCATTCAGTGCGTCCGGGGAGTTTATAATCTTCTAAGCCGTGGACCGGATTGCAGCTGCCACCCTTTCACCCGAACCGCCGTGCGCAGCTTGGGAGGGGCGGAGCCTCGGGGAGTTTGCAGGGCAGGATGGAGCAAATAGCTATGGCGCTTCTCAGCCCTGCGCTGAGAGACACTAGGTCTCTGTGTCCCACGGTATTTGTTGCAAGCAACGCTGAGAGAAACCCGCTTTGGATTTCCTCCCGGTGCCAGTCAGTCCCCCTTCTCTGGGTGTCTGGGTCCTCAGAAACTCGCCTGGAACTGGAGTTTAGAGCCGCTGGGAACTTGTGGCTCTCTCCGTTTTGGAAAAGAACCACATCCTCCGGTGCCAGCCCCCTCCCCGAGCCCCGTGCGCGCCTCCATACCTTTGTCTTTGTACTTTGCTTCCGCCGCTCCTCCGAGTCTCAGACTCTTTTCTAGTTGTAGGATTTTCACTCAGCCAGCCTTCCTGTGGGTGTGAGTGGTGTTCCTGTTTTCTTTTCTTGGTTATTCCGAAATAGTTTTTCACGGCTGCATTTACAGTGTTTACCTTATGCCGCCATTTTGCTGTCCAGCATTATAATTTTTAATAGTGATAAAATAAACATAAATTTTACCATTTTAAACCAGTTTAAGTGCACAGTTCAGTGGCATTAAGTACATTCAGATTTTTGTAACCATTGCCACCATCCATCTCCAGAACTGTTTCCATTTTGCAAAACTGAAACTCTACACCCATTAGACAATAATTCTCTTTTTCCTCCTCCTTCCAGCTCCTGGAAACTACCGTTCTACTTTCTGCCCATAAATTTGACTACTCTAGATATCTTATACATGAAATCATTCTGTATCTGTGTGTCATAAAAGTGAAATCATATAGTGTTTCTTTTTGACAGGCTTATTTCAAATAAAAATTTTGTGCAACATTTAAAAAGTATTTAATTAGCATTTATGGAGTGTCCTTGGAATGGAACGCCATGTATCATCGAGTCTAGATGCATATCCTATCCTCTTCATACACTTTTTGAACATGTCTGAAGGCAACTTAGCATTGTGTAATAATTTAATTGACAATTTTTTATTTCTTGCACATAAAGTAATGGTACATTTTATAATTGATGGGAACTTATTTTTAGTGACGGTAAGGTAGGTGATTTCTGTAAGGGAAAACGATTACCTAGAAAACATTCATTTAGGGATGCCCTTACTGTTCCCAGACTGTAAATGTTTCAATTTAACTAAAGAAGAGCAAAGCTATTTGGTGTCATTAATCAGAACATTTGAATCATTACTCTGAATGATTATGCTTCATTTATTTTGTGTCAGAATGTTTTCCACACAATAATAGCGAACAAAAGTGTGTCATTAATTACATTTGAGCAGCTCATACATGTGTGGGTGTATATATATTTCCATATCTTCACACAATGAGGGAAATTTAACACAAGGAAATATTACACCTTACAAAAGAGTTGAAGATTTAATTAAATAATGATATTAAATTCACAACCATTTATAATTACACCTTATAACAGTTTTAAATAATGCTTGAAAAAGTTTGGAGGAACATTTACATATCCCTGTGTCTTCTCTTCCTAAATAAAAGGCATTTTTAATAATATGGTTTTTATCTTTGGGAGGTAATAGTTACACGCTTTGGAGAAAAGTGTGACTAATTTTTTGAAATGGGATCAATTACTTTGCAGAGCTTCACTGTGATGGGATTTCTGAAAAACAGTTAATTGCTATAAAAAGTTACAATTCTATGCATGGAATTTTGCATTTGCCCCTTTACTGAAAATATGGACCCATGCAGAAAAGAATTACGATTCAGTCTGCCCTTGTAGTTGTCCAAACTCCATGACCCTCAGCAATGCTCCGTTTAGCTCTTACCCTTTCTCCTGGCTTGCAGTACTCTTGGCAGGAAACTGCAAAACAAATGAACAAACAAAACCCACTTGCAGTATATAATTTCAATATTATAAAAACACACTGTATCTTGCTAAGTCCAAAAGGCAGAAGTTAGCCAGCCACCAGTTTGTTTCATCAGCTGCCCTTATTTTTCAGAATAAATTAAAGGACTTAATCTGTAGTTCAATAACTTCTTTAAAAAGACAAAATCTCTCTTTCTTCTATAGATGAGAAAATACAGAGACAAGAAACATGTAAGCAGTTTAAGTGATGCTATAGGGAAAAGTGGGTGGAGAACATTTCAGAGATTCTTGGAGAAAGTCATAGTTTCTCTCTGAACTCTGTCCCCCTTTGTAACAAAGCCAAAATAGTTTCAACTCTATTTTTTTCAAGCACCAAACCATTTCAAATGGTTTTTAAAGCTCTGCTTCAGCTTATTCTTATAGTGAGCTTCTGATTTATAATTTTTATTGAAATTTTGAGTAATTGGTCAGATCTAGGAATTCTGATTATTGGGCCCATTTCATTTTTACTATATCACACTTGGTGATTCGCTGATAATCACATTTTATCCCCTGCTCCCCAATTATGAAATCATTCATTTAAGTATTTTAACATTAATTTTTATAGTTTCAAATTTTGCCCCAGGCTGTTATTTTAAAAAGCTATTAAAGCCCAAATTCTGTTAGTATTGAAAGCACTCTGGATTTTGGGAGGATGTGAAAAAGAAAATGAGATTTAGCACTAAAAATTATTTACATTAGTATTTTGTGGAATATAGTAGTTCATGTATAATTATGAAAAAAGTCATTTTTAAAGTATTTTAAAACTATTCTTAAACATTCTTTTTTAAAAAATATTTTTTATTGATTTCTGAGAGGAAGGGAGAGGGAGAGAGAAACATCAGTGATGAGAGAGAATCATTGATTGGCTGCCTCCTGCACGCCTCCCTACCTGAGCAGGTGCCCTTGATGGGAACTGAACCCAGCACTCTTTAGTCTTCAGGCTGATGCTTTGTCCACTGAGCAAAACCAGCTAGGGCAACATTCTTTTATATATAAAAATCTAATCTAATAAAAGAGTAATATTGAAATTGACTATTTCTACGGGACGCCTAAGCCCAACAGCCAATCAGAGTGGCTGTATGCAAATTAACCCAGCCAAGATGGACGCCGGCAGTCATGGAGCTGGAGTAAACAAGAGGCTTTCGTTGCACCAGGAGTAAACTGTCTGCTGGCTGGCTGGACCTTTCTGTGCTCCAGGCAACAATGTTGCAATTATAGAAGCCTCGGAGCTTCCGTTGCACTAGCAATGGAGGAAACTACCTGTTTAGAGTCTACTAGGGCAACATTCTTTCAATTATAGAAGCCACTGAGCTGAAGCCAACAGGAGGCTTTGTTACCTGCCTAGGCCTCAGCTTAAAGGAACAGTGTATCAATTATAGAAGATAAACCCCAGAAACCTGCTTCCAGCCAGCCTTGCTGGGACATTGGGTCAATGGGAGCTGTGGGTAGCCTGACAGCCTGAAAACAGCCCTCAGCTCATCACCCAGGCTGGCCAGGTACCCCAGTAGGGACCTGAACCCTGAAGAGATTGTGGCCAGCTTGCAAACAGCCATCAGCCCCTCACCCAGGTTGGCCAGGTACCCCAGTAGGGACCCAAAACCTTAAAGGACTGTGGGCAGCCTGAAAACGGCCCTCAGCCCGTCACCCAGGCTGGCTACATCCCAATGGGGTGAAGGTCCACACTGGGGGGCTTGACCAGCCTGCAAATAGCCATCAGCCCCTCACCCAGGCTGACCAGGCACGCCAGCAGGTGGACATCCCCAGAGGGATCCCAGACTGCGAGTGAGCACAGGCTGGGCTGAGGGACCTCCTGAGTGCACAAATTTTTGTGCACTGGGCCCCTAGTATAATACAATTCAAGATATAATTCATATACTACTCACCTATTTAAAGTATGCAATTCAGTGCTTTTTTTTGTACATTCACAGACTTGTGTAGCGATTACCACAATTTTATAACATAAGGAAACCTATTTTTAAAAGTAGAGGTATTCAAGGACATCCGGGTTGTTTGCAGTTTTTCAATGCTACAAATAGAGCTATTTTTTAAAAAAAGTATGTGTGATTATAACAAAATAATTAATCTTCAAATTAATGTCAGAATCATGTGTTTAAAAACCTTTAATTATACTGTAATTACTTCTCAGCTATTTAGAGACATTTTGTGCCAGTGTGCTGAGCTGGAAAACTTTACTAAATGTAAAATCCTTTTTCTCTCTCTCTCTCTCTCTTTCCCCTCCCCCCCCTTTGTTATATCAGTGTCTTTGTTTTCTTCGTTTTTAAAAATTATTGGTCAGAAAAGTGAAATGGATGATGGTTGCTTAAACAGATGAGTTTTCTATGTTATTGCAAGGGCCATGAGCACATGTGTGGTTCTTAAATGTAGACTAGATAACTGTTTTAGCTTATCAAGTTCACATGGATCCTGGGTAGAAAACTTACTACTTATTGAGCAGAGGTTCTCATTATTTGATGCAGATTATAATCACATTAGTATTTAACAATATTAGTACATGCCCAGCCAGCATGGGTTGAGTGTCGACTTATGAAGGAGCATGGCCCGGTTGTGGGTTTGATCTGGGTAAGGGTGTGCAGGAGTCAGCTGGTCAATGATTCTCTCTCATCACTGATGTTGCGCTCGCTCTCTCTCTCTCTCTCTCTCTCTCTCTCTCTCTCTCTCTCTATCTCTATCTCTATCTCTATCTCTATCTCTATCTCTATCTCTCTGTCCCTGCCGCTCTCTTTAAAATAAATTTTAAAAATATAAAAAAAAAATACTAGTACCTTCCCCTAAAGTTCTGCAATGTAATTTAATTTAATCTGGCATGGGACCCAGATCCAGTAGCTAGCAAATATCTGCTCTGTAGAAACTCCTTTCTTTCCTTTCTTTACTTCCTTCGACATTTATTAAGTGCCCAGTGTCTGTTCCAGCACTGTTTTATACCCTGAGGATATAAATAAAAATTGGAGTTCTTACATTTGAGTTGGCAAAAGTGGCATAATAAATATTTGTTGAATTGAATAAAATCACAGCTGAGCCCTTTTGGCACACTGCTGTGCTACGCCTCAAATCCTTTGTAGAAAGCATGTCTTTTTGATATCCAGGGATATGTCAAGCACTGCCTATCATTTCCTCATTGTTTCCTTCCCCTTTTATACTGAGGGGCACCCCAAATCTAGCCGGGCTTAACTCATCAGAATCAAGTTGGTCAGCACTCAGTCCTCACTTCTCCATGTGTGACAAACTTACCTGGGTCCCCCCAACAACTGAGTTTTGAATAAGCTCAGCGTTAAGTTAGGTGACAGAGACAGGGGAGACCCTGGCTTGTAAGTCAAAGAAGGCTGTCCAAAGAGGACCTGTGCGTTCTGTTTTGATAGGTAGATCCCAGCCTTCTACTCAGCCCCGCTGTGCACTTCCTTCTCTGGGAGCAGGAAGGAGGAGGCATGGTGTGATGCATACTTGTTTATAAATTCGCACTGGATTGGTCATCTCTCCTGTGCTTCCTTCCCTACAGTTGCTTGGGTATTTCAAAGTTGACTTTACTTACCAAAGGATAAAAAATGTGCTTAGAAGTATCAGCAAAATGTTCATGGTTGTGCTTGTGCATGTGCTCATACATTTAAGAGTGAGAAACCAGTAGAAGAAGCAGTTGCAATGTTTAATCAGTGATGTGTGTGTTATTTTTTTTATTATTTTCAAGCTCCTCAGTATGAAGAAAATACCTTCTGAATAAGAATAAGCGGGTATGTGTTGCTGGATGTTGTATCTTGCTGTGGTGCTTCTAGAGGAAATACAAAATGAAGGAAGAAAGAAAGACTGCAAGGTTTATTAATAGGCATTCCTTCTGGTTGTGTCTCCGATGCCACTATTGGAATTATTAAATTTACATATGCAATAGTGAATAATACTAATTAGAATTTATATATGCAGTAGTGAATACTATTAACCAACCAAAACATGTCCCATGTTTTTAGGAAAATAGTTTAAGGCAAACATTGTACTTTTACCTTATAAATGAAGTAATTAAAGTTTAGCTAGTGAGGTTCATTCCTCAACCCCCAATGTTTGAACTTTTTATTTGGGCCTTTTCACTTTGCAAATAAGTTATTTTTCGGACCTGTATGCATTGGTGTATGTCTTTTAAAGGATTTTGTTTGGAAACTATAAGTATACTAAAAGAGCTTCTTTGTGGCCACTATTAGAATAAAGCTTCCTAATTTCAGTGTCATGAAGTAAGCAGCCGGAGCCGCTGAATTCAAGGAACAAGCATAGTTATTGACTGTTTTCTCTAAAAATAGCCCAAACAAAGCATTTCCTTAAGCAACATTGAGCAGGATTTAGAACTTCCTATGCATCCAAAATATCTTAGAAAGGTTACGGAAGTGCAAAGGTCAACATTACTGCATGTGATTCCTCTCCTCTACCTCCAATCCATGGTAATTGACTTCATTGAAAAATCTTATATTTTAAAATCATAAAATCATATGATCAGAATCTCTAGGCAAAAAATCACAAACAAAAAAAATACAAGAAATATCAGTTACTCCCAGATAATTGTTTGTAATGTCAGGGCAGCGGGATTATATAAATTTTGCTTAGTTTAAGGAAAAGGAAGTTTCAAATGTTGTTGCTTATATTACAGTGATCATGTGCTATTTTTTAACATGTTATTTCATTTCTTATAGGCAGTTAAGCAGAGTAATCTTTAATATAAACTTCTATAAATATGTTGGAATTGGTAGTGATCAGGAATTGGGCAGAAATTCATTCATATATTTTTTCATAATAATCATGCTTTCTTCAGTTTTTCTTACATTTTTGTTGGGATACAATTGACATATCTATACTAATAAAAGAGTAATATGCTAGTTATACTGGGAGACCTTCTGGACGTCCTTTGGGACAAAGCCATGGTGCGGGGGGCCAAGGCAGAGGTGGTTAGGGGCAATAGGCTGGCAGGGGAGAGAAGTTAGGGATGATCAGGCCAGCAGGGGAGGGCAGTTGAGGGTGATCAGGCCAGCAGGTGGAGGTGGTTAGGGGTGATCAGGCCAGCAGGCAGAGTGGCTGAGGCAATCAGGCAGGCCGGGGAGCGGTTAGAGCCAGCAGTCCCAGATTGCGAGAGAGAGTCAGACATCCCCTGAGTGGTCCTGGATTAAAGAGAGTGCAGGCCAGCTGAGGAACCCCCTTCCCCATCTCTGTGCATGAATTTCATGCACCAGGCCTCTAGTAACATTATATTATTTTTAGGTGTACATGAATATAATTATTGTGAAATGATCATCACAGAAGTATACGTGACATTCATCATCACGCATACTTATAATTTTTTCTTGTGATGACAACTTTTAAAATGTACTCTTAACAGTTTTCAAATTCACAATACATACTATTAAATATAATCATCATGCTGTACATTACATCCCCAGGACTGATTTTATAACTAGAATTTTGTACCTTTTGCCCACCTGTACCCATCTTGCTAATCCCCACACCATGCCTAATTTGTCTTTTTAGTGAACATCTACCATATAGCAGACACTCCGTTAAGTGCTAATGGTACTAAAGAAAACCACGATGATGTCTACACAGTTAAGTAATAACACAGATGGAATATAATTTGATAAGCAGTGTTGTAGATCTGCTTTCATCTCTTTTATTTCCAGGTAAATTTATAAATCCGGGTTGAATTTCTTTTTGTAAGGGAACTTGAGGGTTAGTAAGGAGGCTTGAACATTGTCCTGCGTTCTGTAGCCTAAGTTTCTGTGGTAGGTTGTCCAGTTGTTCCAAGGAGGAGGAAAATTTAGATTTATTAGATTACATTGTGTTGTACCATCTTCCGTTAATACATGAAGATTTGCTCATTCTTTCCCATTGTTATTGATGTAAAATAATAGTAATTACCATGCAGGGTCAGACCCACGGCCATTCCAGGGAGGCTTGTCTCGGGAGTCACCATGCTGTGGTTTTTACATAGTCCACTAACATCTTAATTTCTTTAAACTTCTAGTTTCTGTTGAAGCCATTTTAGTTTGCCGTTTACTAACTTTTAAAAACTTTATGGAACTTTAAAAAATCTAGTCTCACAGATTAAGAAGTTATTTTTATGTAGGTTTATTACCTAACATGAAACAGTGATTTTTCCTTTTCGTATCTGCATTTCTCTCAGTTTTTAATGAGATACACCTGAGTGTACTGCTGCCAGAATTAGATGAACAAATTGTGTGATAAAATCCATGGCAATTATGATTCCATAGATTTTTTGGCTTCTGTTTCTAGACTGAAACACAATATTATTTTTATATAGCCTTCCTCCATTCTCATGATCATTAAAATTGAAAGTAGGCATCATCTTTAACATTGTTATTTATTAAGGTCTGGATGGTTAATACTGTGACGAGCATTCTAACTCTATAAAGGTCATGTATGTTTTATTACATTTTTATTTGGGTAATGTTTATATTTTTATGTATGTTAAGAGTGTTTTAGAGAGTGATCTTGTATGAGTTGTTCATAGTGAATTTGGGTCCATTTCCTGTTTATTAGCAACTGGCCACCGACTGATTTTAAAAACATATTTACTGATATTTTTCCATCATGGATTCTTTACTTATTTTTTTAGTAAGCCATTTTCATAATCTCAGCTAGTCTCCTTACTTCTTGTATCACCTCCATTCATTTTCTGAACTGTTTGGAAAGATAATATGCTGAAATACAGGTTTGATTGTGTCATTCTTTTGTTTAAAAAATAATGATTCCTTTTAGTTTATGGCCTAAAATTCAACTCTGTCCCTTGTGGTATGGCTCCCACCTGCCTTTCCAACTTCTCCACACTTGAGAACCTTTGGTGTCTGGGACCTGTGGCACTTCTTAGTGCTGCCATACTCTGCACATGTGCTCTGTCTAGATCACCTGAACTCACTCTCGGGCCTCTTAGAGAGTCTCCTGACACTGTCACTCACCCTGCTGCTCTTCACACTAAGTTTGTTATTTTCATTTCAACATTGAACATTTACTTAATAATGTAGTAGTATAATGGATAGCTTTTATTTGTTAGCATATCCATCTATCCCATTAAATTTTGACTTGTTGGAGTACTAAAATCTTTTTTTTCTTTGTATTTACAGTCTCTGTACCTGGCACATAGTAGGTATAATATTAAAAAGAGAGGAGCCTGCCCTGACCAGTTTGGCTCAGTGGACAGAGCGTCGGCCTGCGGACTGAAGGTTCCCAGGTTCGATTCCGGTCAAGGGCATGTACCTTGGTTGCAGGCACATTCCCAGTGGGAGGTGTGCAGGAGGCAGCTGATCGATGTTTCTCTCTCATCGGTGTTTCTAACTCTCTATCCCTCTCCCTTCCTCTCTGTAAAAAAATCAATAAAATATATAAAAAAGAGAGAGAGCGAGGAGCCTTCTTGACAGAAGGAATAAGAATCAATAGTTGGTCAGTTAATAAAAAATATTAAAGTAGATGAATAGAAAAATTATGTCTACATATTTCAAATAATTCAAACATGAAATTTATAAATATGTAATTTTTCGCAACCCTTTGATCCAAAGCCCAGACTTTTATTCCAATATAGATCTACAGATGGGATTCATTGTTATCTTTCTTACCAAAATCACACCCATAATGGACTGTCTATCTTTTCCAATTTGTTTCTTTATAGTGGAGTAAAAACTTAGAAACACTTTGGAAGACTTTTATGTTTTATTTTCCTATTGTTGTACAGTTATGATGCCCAGACCATATTCACTGTCAACTTTAAAATATCATTATTTTGCTATGGAGTAGTCTTTGAAAAGTTCAAAGTATTCAACTTATTTTCATAGAAAAAGTTATTGCGCTTCTTTTTTTATTCCTATTTTATTTAAGTAATGGATGGTTTAATAAAATCACATTATAATAACATAGCACTGCAAAAACACGTGTAGGATCAGAAGTACTCTTACTGCAGATCTGGCTCAGCTGGTGACAGCAGTGGAACTCGGTCTGCTCAAGGAAGGAGCTTACTTGTTAAGATATGCAGGTGCATCAGTCAGTGTGATGTACAAAGGGAATGGCCATCATCAATTCATCTGGACAGTTGGTTAAGTGGACGTTGGTTAAAAGCATTCTACCATGTTCCTCAGATTGATGCTAAAAGGGTGGTTATCTCTATTACTTGGCATTTTGGTAACTAACAGAGCTTAATACAAACGGGTTGGCTTTCCTGTGCATTCTGTCTGCCACAACATTTATAACAGTGTTAAATAAGGCCACTTTGAGGGCCTGTCTCCTGAAGTTCTCATGCTTATACATCCGATTCTCTGTTATTAGTCTACTGCTTTACCCATGGCAAAATGCAGTTTTTAAGACTGGTCCTTGTCTTGCTCCAGAGTGTTCATTGCTGTCAAGTAGAGTGAGTGCTCCACCATATCCTACCATTAGTTACTGTTCATCCCCCCCCCCCCCCCCCCCCGCCTCAACATGTTGTTTTCTTCAGTATTGGGAAGGCCTTCGTTTTGAGAAATTTGTGATTGGGAATCCTGCTAGCAAGTATGTCCTTCTATATAGGGGCTGGTTGTAGTTAGAATTTTACATGTGAACCAGCAATTTGCAAACTCTGCCTTGAGGTTATGCTTTGTGAGAATGCTAGTCAGGTTTTTATGTCTAGTTTAATAATTAGGTTTAACACTGCCTTAAATTAATTACTGTTTGAATTACTTCCTGCAATCTGTTTCAAAAGATAAGATGGTATTTGCAATAGTCTTGATGCTTTTCTTAATAAAGACCAAGCAAAAAGCTATTCAGTTTTTGTCTCTCCCTCTCCCCTGCCCTCCCATCTCTCTCATCTTAAGTACATACTTTGCAGAAAATCTTACTTATGTCCAGAGGTTTTATCTTTTGAAGCAATAGTTATTTTTTTTATTAGCTTTGGAGAACTTTGCAAGGTTACTCTCACATTCTTTCTTGGCAGGCCTAATTATTAGTTTGTACTTGACCTGCTAATCTTTGAGTGTTTTCCTATATTCCTTGATAGGGCTCTCATTCCAGTTTTTGCAAAGCATTTAGCTATTTATTTTTTCTCATACCCTGTCCTCTAAGCCTCTGCCCAGGGCCTGATCATTTTGATCCTTGGCAGATGTTTATCTTGGGCAATGGATAAGGTCTTTATAATGGTCTTCAAAGGGCTTATGGTTTATTTTCTTAAAGCTGCATGTTTCCTTTTCAGGAATAAAGCCCCATTTTTAAGAGTTGACTGGTGACCTGCTGTAGCCATCTCTCAGGGCTGGAGTGCTGATGCTGTCTGGTTGGCAGGACTCTTTTCCCAGTGGGCAGTTGCTTTTGATTTTTCAATGTTAGGTAAACTTCTCCTGCATGACACCAAGAGGCATCTACTCAAATGGCATTGCTATTATTCTTGGTGTTTTCTTTTCTCCGACTTAGTGAAAACTATGAGGGTATTATTTAAAAGGGTCTCACAAGTGGTACCTCATAGTTTGACTATACAGGCTCTTTTGACGTAATGCATATATGAGTCGGTGACAGTGATATTTCATAATAAAGGGAAATTATTTGTGGAAAAAGAGAAGCATACTGGATTATTAGAGCACATAGCTTAGAAAAGCAGGTGTTCAAAATATTTACCATCTGCTTCAGTAGAATTTCTGAGAATAACACAGTACATTCTGAAATCCCCAGACACAGGCATCTGCATTTCCTCTTCATCGTCTCATCTTCTCAGCATTGCTTCTAGTTCCACAGGCCATGCTAGTCTGTGGGTGTAAATGGACTGCATCCTGCACAGCAACTCCCATGTTCTGTTTATGCGCCCACTTGCATTCTTTAGGCTGTCACCCTCTTAGAAGGTCTCCCTCAATCCTTTCATGTCTCCAAGGCACCTTCTGGGTTCGGATGAGTCATTCCATCAACTTGTTAACGTGAAGTCTTCTCTATTTCAGTCTCTTGTTTGCTCATATTTCATCTTCATAAAACCCTGAAAGCCCTCATCATTGCTAATTCTCACTCCTAATTTAGGTGTTAGATCTAGTAAAAACATGCAGGAGAGAACTTTTCATTTCTTCTAGACGATCATTCAGAGCTTTCTATATTGTCAGCCTTTGAGCAGAGCCCTGTCCCTTCAGTTCCCCGCCTGTAGCTGGGGTCTCAAGCCATGTTGCTCATGTACTTTCTCCACACCACTTCCTTCACTCTTTTATGGGTTCAGTAGTCTAAATGGTTACCTATGAGCTCACTAAATTTCCACATCATCGAATACACCTAGATATGCCCCATTTCCTTTCAACTCCTCAGGGACTCTATAGATGTAAATGAGGGGCCAGATAAATGACTACATAATATACATTACTACAATTTTAAGATAGTTACATAAATATCCATTTCACATTTGAATTTCTCACTTTGAAAAATAGGTATTTTGAATACAAACAAGATGTACTATTATGAATTTAATGTATGTATATATGCTGATACGTAGGTAGGTGCATATTAATCAGATGCACAGTAGTATAAAGTATGTATATATGATGCAAAGTATGATCATGATTAAGTTGTGTTTATGACTCAAACAGTAGTATGATGCACATATGTGTATACTCTGTGTTTGTGTACATATGAATCAAACACCAAGTAGTATATACTTATGGATTAGGTAGAGTAATATAATATGTATGTGTGTATATGTGTATGAGTCCAACACAGTATTCAGTATAATGTGTTTGTGTGAGTGTAGGTGAGGGTCAGAGGCAGGCAAGTGTGATGTTTATGTGTGTATATGTATATTTGTGTATGATTCAGATACATAGTGGTATAAAGTATATGTTTGTGTGCGAGTATGTGTGTATACGAATCAGACTTAGATTAGTATACCTGGAGAAACAGTATAAATAAAACTTATATTGATTTCAAAATAGCACATACATGATTGCACAATCAGCATTTCTAGCACTCGTGATAAAATGTATATTTTTACTAGCTCTAACTAAGGTCCTGTAGTGTTCTGAATTAGATGTTTATTGCAGTCACTGTTACAAACTACTTAGTTTATTCCATCACTATGTGAACTGTTGTATTTGTAATGGCATTTATAACTGACATTTCAGCATGCAGACTCTCCATTGTATCATTGCTTATTAGCCTTTGCAGGAGAGACATAACTCTAATTTCATGGTTTATTTTTTTCAGAACTATGCCCCAAACTGGCCCTGGGTATAATGATTAAGGGACTCTAAATGACTGAGTGAAATCCTTAAAGTATTCATTATCATAGGCAGTGCATACTGTAGATAGTATATGCTACATGCTAGATACTCAGCAAATATTGTGGAGTGAAGAAGTCTTATGATAAAATGTACTTTCAGAATTCACTGTCATATATGTGCCATGTGTTCTCTGAAGATTTCTTTGTGAAGTGTTGGTGGAGAGGGGTGGTTTCCCACCATCATGTTTGCAAGATGGTGATGCTGTTTAGATGCTGTTTGTAACTGTGACAGACAGTAAGAGATTGAGAGGAGCTGAGGGGTGATGGGAGTAGAATGTTGGTGCTTTTCTCTCTTTTGGGAACAGTCATTGCAACCCTTTCAGAAGAACCATCTTAAACCAGTGAACCAAATTTTTTCATTAGCTCTATGTATGGAGTCATATGGGGGCTTTTTCTCTGGGCATAAATCTTCTGCCCTTAGGGCACTGAAGCAGTTAATCTAAATGCTCTCTTTGGGAATCAAAGTGCAGTGTAGACATAGCACTGAGTTATGATACTGGAACATCGGAAGATCCGCCTCTGCTCATAGAGTATTCTCTTACTAGCATGTGGTAACTGCAAAAGGAAGTGAAAAACTCTATAAGGGAAAATTGTAAACATTTAAAGAAAATTTGGTAATCTAATATAGACTCTAACACCTTTTTCGTTGTGTGAATGCCATACACTGAAATCCCCCTGCAATCCATTTGAGCATTAATCACTGAAGCTTGCTGTGAAGGCAGAAATTTAAAGGCCCTTTGTCATGCTTAGCCTCATAAGGTGTAGTGGTAATTAATTCTTTGATGCCTTATTTCACCTTCTTACTTCTGGGAAAAGGAGTAAACACAAGAAATACAGCTTTAAAAATTTAGCTGATTATCAGTTACCATAGATATTATTAAGGAAGATATTTGACTCTAAAATAAATGAAATAAGATCATGCCCTGTAAGGTTGGTTTACCTAGTCGTTTTGAAGTCCATGAAGTTTAGGCTCTGGGTGCTAGGCATTGGTGATAGGTTAGCTCTTTTGGTCCAAAGCCTCCTTACAGTGTTTTGACATGTTTGCATTGTTTGTGCTGTATCTAACCTCAGAAAGGAGACTTCTTCCAGAGTCAGAATGAAACTAAATATTCTTATTAGGGGGTCGTGGGGAAAGGAAAAAAAAAAAGTCTTCCCCATAGGACCAGACTGCAGGAGACTTCTGCTAACTGGCCTGTTTGTGAGAACTAGTGAAGTCATCAGGCCAGAGCTATTTTAATCCACTGACACGGTGCTCTGAGGCAGCTGGAGGTGCTGCACTGAGAGATGCTTTCAGAAGCAGAAAATTTCCCTGCTGACTGACAGCATCCCCATTTCACACCACTGGGGACTGTGACAACTCCAGGGAGCACGAGGGTCTGTGTAATGGCCCAGGCAGGAGGAGGGTGAAGAGGCTTTCTCTCCTTTTCAGGTTATCTGTAGTGATGTCTCAATATCAAGATGCCAAGACTATCCAACCGGTAGGTCACCATGAGTAAGGAGAATGGCGATGGTGGGAAGCTAGAGATGAAATCATTTGCTTGTATAGCAAGGCAAATATTTTTCTTTTACTCAGATGGTCAGAAATGCAAATGTCCTTTTGCCCACACGATCTTGTAGGAGACTATGAGCAAAGTAAAGGAACTAGGACATATACCATATACAATAATCAGCATATTGAAAACAAATGGAAAGTCATATTGAACAGTAAATTATCTAGAACAGCTCCAGTGTGGGACAAAAAACTGTTCAATTGCATTTATTGAATTCTTAAGAAAAGATCTCTCACTTGTAAAACCTGAAATTAATTTTAGGTTTCTTATTATGAATTTGGCCTGTGGGCTCTGCCATTAAAGATACTTCAGAAGAGCATAAGAGAATATTTGATTAGAGAATCATCTACCAGATGCTGTTTCAACCACTTCTGAAACGATCTAAAAGTGTACACAGAGCTTGATCCCTTCAGAGACTTAGAAAAAGTACACACACATCAACTGAATGGTGATAAATTTAGAAATCCTGAGATACTAAGTTTTGAGCATAAAAACTTAACTCTTTTTCAGCTTCACTGGAGCAGTATTTTAAATTAAAAAGGCGAGAGGTATTCTCTGGTAAGTAGCTTCCTACAATAGGGACTGAATCAAAGCAGACACTCTTTAGCTTGAGTGCACTCAGGGGTCACGACTGAATGCTGCCATGATTCAACCCTGGTTGAGCAATGGGAAGCCAGAAACAGGAAGCTGTCTTGTTTATTAGAAATAGGGTAACCACAGTCTCAGACAACTGAGGAAGAGTCAGCAGCAACTTTCATTTTGAATAGCAAGGCCTAGTGCAAAAGGGAAAAAAAACCCCAAAGTATTTGGCATAAGTATTTATGTAGAACTAAACCTTATAGTTCTCTTTAGTTCTTTTTTTTTTAAATATATTTTATTATTTTTATACAGAGAGGAAGGTAGAGGGTTAGAAAGTTAGAAACATCGATGAGAGAGAAACATCGATCAGATGCCTCCTGCACACCTCCTACTGGGGATGTGCCTGCAACCAAAGTACATGCCCTTGACTGGAATCGAACCTGGGACCTTTCAGTCCACAGGCCAACGCTCTATCCACTGAGCCAAACTGGTTAGGGCTCTTTATTTCTTAAAATGTGTAATTAAAAAGGTACAACTCTTAAGGTTTCTTATTTAGCAACACCTACATGTTTAACAAAGCTCTCATATAAAGTCAAAGTATGAAAGAGTAGGTGGCATTGATTTCAGCCATACTTGAGGAATTCAGAATAATGTAACTTTAACTTAAGTGGATATGCCCTTCAAACTACTCCAAAAGAGATGTTCTTCTTAGGATTGCTTGGAAAATGAGGGAGGGGCTGCCAGGTAATTTTTGTTTTTATTATTTGATATAATTTGGGCCATTATTTGTTACATTTTTAATTTGTTACAGATGAAGAAACTGAGACTTTTCCCCCTGTCCCTCTTCCCCCCCAAAATGTATTTCCTATCTGAAGTTTCACCATGTGGGAAATATTATGGAACTTAGTTTAATGAATCTAAGTGGGAGTTGCTATCCTATCTAATAAAAGGGTAATATGCAAATTAGACATCACTCCGTCATAAAGACGGCCACCCCCACAGCCACAAGATGACCACAAGATGGCGATGCCCAGTCCAGCTCTGCCCTGCCACTTAAGTGGTCAAGCCTGTTATCCAGGCAGGTGGCTGGGGAGACAAGGGTCTCGAGGGGCAGAACAGGTGATCAGAGAGGGCTGGGGGTCCCCTGCCCAGGCCAGGCCTTTGCCAGAGTCCTCAGGCATGGGTAAGGACGGAGCCAGGGCAGGGGCAGAGCCAGTGATCAGAGGGGTATGAGGGTGTCCTACCTAGGCATAAGGCTGGGCCAGAGGCTGCAGTGTGGCAGGGGTGGAGCCGGCAATCTTAGGACCTGGGCAGAGGGAGAGCCTGCAATCGTAGGGGTCTGGGCACAGGCAGAGTCGGCAAAGCAGAGGTCTGGGGGTCCCCTGCTCAGGCCTACAGCATTGGCCAGAGACTGCCAGTGGGGCAAGGGCAGAGCCAGTGATGGCAGGGGGCAGGATCAGAGCCAGTGATCACAGAGGCCTGGGGTCTGTGAAGCTGGCAATCGGAGGGGTTTGGGGGGTCTTCTGCCCAGTCCTGCAGCCTTAGGCAGAGACTGCAGCCCTGGGCAGGGGCAGAGCCAGTGATCATAGGGGTGTGGGGATCCCCTGCCCAGGCCTGCATCCTTGGCCAGAGGCTACAGACCTGGGCAGGGGTGGAGCCAGTGATCCGAGTGAACTACAGAGGAAACACCTTTTCTTACCATTCATTAGCTAAGCTCCCTGTATGCCACTGGAAATATGCTTAGCAAGTTGGGTAATAAGAATCCAAAAAGGTATCTATCTATGGTTTATGCACCACACTCCTGGAGAAAAAAATGAAGGTCTACTGCGAGAGGGCAGAAAGAAAGAAAGAAAGAAAGAAAGAAAGAAAGGAAGGAAGGAAGGAAGGAAGGAAGGAAGGAAGGAAGGAAGGAAGGAAGGAAGGAAGGGAAAGAAAGGAGAAAGAAAGAAAGGAAAGAAAGAAGAAAGAAAAGAAAGAAAGGAAAGAAAAGAAAGAAAGGTCATATCCTATGAAAGACATATCTTGAAAATGCCTAAAGAAAATTGTCATTTCATGATGAAGGGACTAAAGTCTATGTTGATGAAAACACCTTGGTGGCTATGGTGACTGGCAGTGGCTGCAGCAGCGGGGTGATGGGGCTGGTGGCTTCCCCTGATTATCCTGGTCACCTCCCACAAAGGGAGGCCAGTCTGCTCCAAGGGGAGCAGGGAGTGGGCCTAAGCTGTCAGTAGGGCACCCCCTGAGGGCTCCCAGTATGTGAGAGAGGGCAGGCTGGGCTGAGGAATTTCCTGTACTGGGCCTCTAATCCTATATAATAAAAGGCTAATATGCAGAGGCTGAACAGCGGAACAAACAAACAACCAAACAACTGGTCGCTATGACGTGTGCTGACCACCAGGGGGCGCACGTGGAGTATGGCTGGTATTGGCAGCAGGTGGCAGAGTGTGGAACATGGTGGGCATTGGCCATGGCGAGATGATGGAGCAGATGAGTGGGGGCATCAGACCAAAGTGGGGTGCCAGTCGTCGTCATCAGGGCGAGCCTCTGGTGGTTACTGAAAATTCTTTGCTCCCATGCACCATGGTCCCACCCGATGCTCACATCTGCTGTCGGCAGTGGCCCCATTCGCACCTGCTGCTGCTACTGGAGCTGCCACTCACACCCACTACCAGTGCTGACCCTGCTGGCAACTGCAACTGGCGCAGGAGCCACCACTTGAGTGCACCTGCTGCTGGTGCCTAGCATTGGTCCCAATCACTCAGCGCTGTCAGCAGGTGCCAGTGGTGGCTGCTGGCTCCAATTGCCCCTGAGGGCTTCTCCATCTCTCCCTGCTCCTGAGGGGCAATTGGGGCAGCAGCTGCCACTCACACCTTGTGATGGCACCAGCCCTAATGGCTCTGGACCATCAACAGGTGTGAACAGGCCAGTACCATGAGCTCATGGGAGCAGTGGCAGAGGGAGTGGGGCTGCCGGCTGACAGGGGACCATGGGCCATAGCAGGAGGGGCCAAGGAGGGGCACAGAGGATGGGCAGAGACCTGCCCCTGTGCCCACCACAGACTCATGGCCCACAGTTCCTTTCAAGGTGCACGAATTCGTGCACTGGGCCCCTAGTATGTTTAATAATTGACTTGCCATTTTTGTGGGGATAAATTCAGAAAAACTGAGATATGCTTATATTAAAGGTTTTCTGGACATTATTTTTCTTCTGATACTTAGAAGATACTTAAGAATCATGAAATGTGGTATAATTATTAAAAGCTGAGTTTAAAATCTAATTCACTGCTTATTGTTGTGGGACCTTAGGCAACTTATTTGGGACTAAATTTCTTCATTTGAAAAATGAAGTTAATATAGAACCTACTGAAAAGGATTGTTGTGATATTTTGAAAGAATATATCTGAAATGCCTAGTCTGGTGCCTGGTATGTAGGGATAGAGAGAGCAAGGTAAATGTGGACTGCTATTATGATGACTAATAATGTTAAGTTGTTGTATAGTAACCTGAAGTTCCTCATTGGCAAGATCCATTTTTATTTGTGTCAGACTATTGAACCACACAAAGTAGCTCAAGGACCAAGATTTAGCCCTCTGACTTCACCCATGTTTACTAGAAAATAATTTTCCTTCTGGTGGCCTGAAATAAATGCTCTTTAGACCCTGTAAATAGAGTTCAATGAACATTCACAGAGAGTGTATAATAGGAATAACAATGCCCGTTCCACAGTAACAAGTTGTATTCATGATCTTTTTGTAAATTATATATCTTTCTTTTATTTCTCATTCTTTGCTGGATATGGGTGTACATTTTTATATGTTACTTTTGCATATTTTATTTAAATGATAAAATTATGAGATAAAGTTCTTTATATCTTTTGCAGATGAGGAAACTAAGAAACATAAAAATTACGTAGTTGAAAAGTGTTTGAACTAATTCTATTTCAGTTTTTTTCCTTGTCACTGTGTCTCCATATCTCTCTCTTTATCGGGCTCCTCCCCTCTTGGTCTCCTTCATTTTCATCCTTACCCTTTCTCTTCTCCCTTTTCATGCTACCATTCCCATTTTCCCTCTCATTTCCCTTATGTGTAACAAAAGTAACTTTTAAGAAGTTGCTGTCTCTAATCATTTTTAAACTTTTATTTCAATTTTAAAAGCAGACACGTTTTCTTTTAACAGTGTTTAATTAATGCCCTGGCTGGTGTTGCTAAGTGGTTAGAATACTGCCCCTTGCACCAAAGGGTCACAGGTTTGATTCCAGGTCATGGGCACATACCTGGGTTGCAGATTCCATCCCCAGCCCCAGCTGGGGAGTCTGCAGGAGGCCATGTGGCTCTTACATGGATGTTTTTCTCTGTCTTTCTTCCTCTTTCCTTCCCCCTCGCTCCCTCACTTCCACTCTCTCTAAAAATAGTATCCTCCGGTGAGGATTAACAACAACAACAAAAGTGGTTAATCAAGTTGTAATTTGTGGCCAATGATTCGGTATCCCTCCCCTCCTTGTCCATGACTAAACTACAGGAAAATAAATTAATTATCTTGTTTAGGACATGGCGGTAACTCATTGACACATATCTTGAAAATGAGCTTTGTCATTGCTAGACATTTCGACTTATACTTACTGAGTGTTCTGATTTTAAAAGTCATCATAGTTGCTGCTACTTTGATTGCTTTAAATTTGTCTTTTTTAAAGGACCAAATCTGCTATAACCTGTTCGTTGAAGATTCAGTTAAAATAACTAGACCCCTTCAAAAAGTAATGGGAGGAAGTCAGAGTCCTGCCCTGGTCCTGGGATGAGGAGGAGGTTGTGGGCAGCTGGCAGTTCAGCTATGCTTCTTCCTGTCTCAGCGTCTTGTACTGGCTGTCCTGTTGCACTTTGTACCTACTCACATATGCATACGTATGGCTCTTTACCTTGCTATTAAAAAATAAGTTTTTATTGATTTCAGGGAGAGGGAGAGATAGAGAGAAACAGCAATAATGAGAGAGAATCATCGATCAGCTGCCTCCTGCACTCCCCCTACTAGGGATTAAGCCTGCAACCCAGGCATATGCCCTGACCAGGAATCGAACTGTGACCTCCTGGTTCATAGGTTGATGTTCAACCACTGAGCCACATGGCTGGGCTTGCTTGTTTTCTTGTGTTTTTTGTTGTTGTTGTTGTTGTTTTTTAATAATATGAAAAAGAACATGTAGAGCTAGCTTTATGAAGATAAACTGAAAGAAGTTCAGAAACAAAAAAGGTTAAAATTAAATACTGGACCATGTTTTAAAATTCCCTCATCAGAATCCAACAACCTGGGCTTGGGCACTTATCGTGGCTGTGACCCTCTTTCTTTCTTTCATTAATGTCTCCCGGTAACTTCAAAAAGTAATTCTGGGCTCTCCTGTTACTCAGAGCACTGCAGCTTTCCTGGCTCTTGTGCCCAGATCCAGTTGCAGATCCCTTTTTACTTGCCTAAGGGCTCATTAATATTTTCCCACTCCAAAACTTCTCCTTTCCCCTTCTCTACTAGGCCCCAACGTGGAGGGGGAAGCTTGCAGGTTTATTTTTCCAAGGAGAAGAATTTCCCTCCCGTTCCCTCCCAAAAAAGGCAGACATGGCTTCTAAATACTTTCCACTGCTCTTTACATGTAGGAATACAGCCAAAACAAGCTATGGTATTGTTGGCTTTTTGGTGGAGTAGATTTTGGATGAGTTGGAGTTTACTGTAGCTTTAGAATAACATTTTTTAGTTTGACAGTCGGTAACACAGTTTTTATTTTCAAAGATTACTTTGCTGAGCCTGTTAGTAGTAGACCAAAGTATGGCAAATACTTGAATAAGTTTTACTTCTCTTCTCTGTGTAGGAAAGTATGTTAAATAAGATTCTTATGCACTCGAAGGGATATACTGCATAATTTTACACCTCGTGCCATATATGTTGGATTTCTTATTCATCACACACCATATGCAGTGTTATTAATTTTTACTGTAAGTAGAATGACAAGTGAGCAATAAAAGCAGGGTTTTAAGTAACTACCCACAGACATACAGGGGAAAAGCCCCTAACAGATGCTTCAGAAACAAGTGGTAGTCAGTGAGATTTGGGTTACATATATGTTGCATGACGGATGTGCCTGGTGAGTATGTTCAATATGGTCTTAGCTCTTCACTCATGTCACTGTGTGGGCTCCATTCTTTCCTTCTTTCCTACTC
>PVJC01008319.1:0-48820 GCA_004026665.1 Murina feae | reverse complement strand
CCTCAGAGGCTGCAATGCAAAAACAGGAGCACTTTGGGTGCTTACGTTAATGAGGAAAAAAACAAATTGTTTCCTGCATAATAGATGGTCAGAAACAAAGCCCAGCTGGACTTTGCCTCTGCTGCAATTTTTAAACCTGGTAGAATGTTTATTAAAAGTAACACCTTTATATCTATAAAGGCATTTTTATAGTCCATTTAAAAAAATGCAACACTTTCTATCATGGCTATAATCATATAGGGTTCTTTTGAAGCCAGAGTGTAGATTCCACAGTGCTGAGATCCTGAGAGCCACATATCTATTTTCAAGTGTCGGAACAGACATATTTCCTTCAGTGGGGGCAGAGAAAAGCTTAACTCTGACTCCACAACAATTGGCTGGGTCAACAGCTGTAATCACAGTAGACATCAAGTTTTTGAGCCTTGACTTGCCAGGCAAAGGGGATTGCTCTACATGAAGGAGGTAATTTCATGCCTGAATAGCCCTGCACTATTAAATCAGAAAATTGAGTTACAGTGCTCGCACATCATGGGACCTGCTGCAAGCAAGCCCGCCTCCGAGGAGCCTGTGATGGCATTTCATCCAGAACAAGGCAGTGGAAAGAAACACACACAAGAAGGAAACCAAACAAGATGTCTTATATGATCAGACACTTTCGCTTAAAAATCTATTTTTGTCACCCTTTTTGTTGTTTTCATAGAAGAACTCGAGCAGCCTTATTATAGCTATAAAAATGTGACTCTATTTTTTTCTGTGAGGTGAGGTGATGTTTACTAACGTTGGTAAAACAGCTTTCCTGAATCACTGAAGCGTTCTCCCCATACCACAACTTAGTAAAGAGGCACAGTACAAATTGGTCAGCCTTCTGATATTTATTGAGATGGAAGGTGACATCACGCTCATCATTAGCATTTCAACTCCCTTTTTTTGTAAATTCACTTCTACTTCTTATCTCACTTTTTACCGTTTTGTCCTATTTATCATTGAGAATGTCTCCATTCTCTCTATATATGTTATTGTTGAAAAGGACAGAAAGTATAAACTACATTTATTAATAATAGAGAAAGATGCAAATTGACCATACCTTCACCACGCCCACCACTCAATCAGGAGTATGCAAATTAACCCAATAAAGATGGTGGGTTAATTTGCATACACAGGCACCTAGCAGATGGGGACAGGGTGAGAGGCTTGCATTGTCGGCCTCTGGGCAGTGTGGAAAGGCAGAAAGGTGGCTCTGGGCTGGAGCAAAGGTGGTGCCAGCAGCCAGGGGAAGGAAGGTCCATTCTTGCACGAATCTTCATGCATCAGGCCTCTAGTTACTTACATAAGAGAAACAATTTATCTCAATTCAAAATGTTTCCAATATATGACCTCATTCAAGATTTTTGGTTTTTATGAGATAAGATTAAATCTGTTTTTGAGGTCAGGAAACTGAGGCAAACTAAGTACATGATTGATACAGTACTATTACAGTTAGTACCGTATTTTCCAGTGTATAAGATGACTGGGCGTATAAGACGACCCCCAACTTTTGAGAAGATTTTCCTGGGTTAAAAAGCCCAGACGGAGACTGTATGCAGCACAAAAAGGAGGCGACCAGAGACACTTGCGGTCTCCATCAAGCTCCATTGAAATGAATGGAGTGCATCCGTTTTTGAGCTCCTCCCATTGTATTCGGCGACCACAGATTTTCCAGTCCAGCTGGGAAGTTTCAGCACCCGCTCTATAATATAACACCCTGCATATAAGTCAACCCTCAACTTTTGAGAAGATTTTCCTGGGTTAAAAAGTCATCTTATATGCCAGAAAATATGGTAAGTAAAGAAACCAGAGAATTAAAAAATACTTTAGAGTGAGGGCAAGGTGAAGAAAAATAAAACGTCATATTTTGAGTGAGTGTGAGATAATGCTATATATTTTAAGAAAATAAAGTAAAATGTACTTCATTTTCCGACAATTATTTTTTCCAGCATAATATCTAAGCAAACACAAATAAGAAAAGTCATATCTTACTTCATTTGTTATATACAAATACAAATGAAATATTCACCAATTTAATTTAGAAATAGTCTGCTGTTTACTAAATTTTTGTTTTGCTGTTCAGAGATGAATATGCTTATCATTTTCAGCTTTAACATTAATAAATACTAATTAACTTACATTCAGAACTTCAGCTGGATTCATAATCATAACTTTTTGTGCTTTGTTTTCCCAGTTGGCAGTCAGCTTAGTAATAGATTTTATTTTTAGTAACATGATACATTTTATACCTGTCATTTATAATAACTTTTCATAGACCTCATTTTAAACATCTTGTTAACAATGAATTCCTGCAGTACACATCTTTATTTTGTCTTCTTAGTAGCCACTCCCTTTCAGAGACAATGCTACTCTTTATTGGGGAATTATCAGCAGCCCTTGTCCATGTTTATGGTCTTGGTGGGGACTGCCATGACTCCTAGTTCTTGATCATTGCTCTTTGTGGTCCAGAGTGTTTATCTGACCAAAGTTAGGCTAATGAGAGCCTCCCTTGTGATTTCTGGACATGTGTCCAGAGAATTCAATTTACTATTAGATAAAAATGTGGAAGGCCTTATTGTCCAATACCTGGGGAAAGATGTATAATGGTGTGAGAAAATGAATCTAATACAGAGAGAAGAGCAGAAGTGAAAAACAGAAAATCCTCAATTTCCAGCTGTATCACTACTCTTCCTTGGCTTAATTATTCCATAAGATAAACAAGAAACACAAAGCTACTATGAATTGTGTTCCTGTTACTGATAGCCAAAAGAACCCTAATAAAAATGCCACAGAACTAGAAAAAAAGTATTTTCTTTTTAATTACAGTATAAAGAAAACTCCATCTTTAATGTCTTCATTATATACTACAAATTAGTTGTCCTTTCCCCAAACCTCATTTTTAATTTCTAAGGATGATCCCACATGGTTGCCCAGTTTTGAACTCGTATGTCTGTCATACTATCTAATCTCATAAAAGAGTAATATGCTAATTGCATCACCATGCTACATTTCAAGCCACGTCCACCAGCCAATCAGAGCAACAATATGCAAATTAACCCAACCAAGATGGCGGCCGGCAGCCACAGAGCTAGAGCAAACAGGAGGCTTGGTTGCCCCAGCAATGGAGGAAGCTAAGCTAGGCTGGCTGTGGCCTCTGCTCAAGGCAACAAAGTTTCAACTACACAAGATAAATAAACCCCAGATACCTACTTCCAGGCAGCCTCGCTGGGAACTTGGGTCACTTGGGGCTGTGGTCAGCCTGCAAACAGCCAGAAGCCCCTCACCTAGGCTGGCCAGGCACCCAGGGGTGACACCCACCCTGAAGGAATGGTGGCCAACCTGCAAACAGCCATCTGCCCCTCTACCAGGCTGGCCAGGCACCGCAGCAGGACCCCCTCCCTGAAAGGACTGTAGCCAGCCTGAAAATGGCCCTCTGCCCCTCACCCAGGCTGGCCAGAAACCCCATTGGGTACCCCAACCTGATCCAGAACACCCTTCAGGGCAAACCAACCGGCCCCCACCCATGCACCAGTCCTCTATCCTATATAATAAAAGGATGATATGCAAATTGACCCTAACAGCATAACCACTGGCAATGACTGGTCAATATGACACAGACTGATCACCAGGGGGCAGACACTCAATGCAGGAGCTGCCCCTGGTGGTCACTGCACTTCCAAAGGTGGAGCTCTGCTCAACCACAAGCCAGGCTGATGGTTGCTAATAGAGCGGTGGTGGTGGAAGCCTCTCCTGCCTCCTTAGCAGCACTAAGGGTATCCGAATGCAGCTAAGGCCTGCTCCCCACTGGCAAGTGGACATCCCCTGAGAGCTCCCAGGCTGCCAGAGGGATGTCTGACTGTGGGCATAGGCCTAATCCCTCAGGGAGGAGGTCTAAGGCAGCAGGTGTACATCCCCCGAAGGGTCCCAGAATGCGAGAGGGCACAGGCCTGGCTGAAGGACCCCTCTGAGTGTACAAATGTTTGTGCACTGGGCCTCTAGTCCTATATAATAAAGAGCTGATATGCTATTTAGACCTAATAGCAGAACAACCATCCAGACATTCATCTGGATGACCAACCGGTTGACCTTCCGGACAAAGCCGGGGCAGCAAGGGCTGGCCGAGTCTGCAAGGGGCTGCAACAGTTGGACAAGGTTTAGAGGGGCTGCAAGTGTTGCCCAGGACTCTGAGGACCAAACCCCTTGCACAAATTTCATGCATCGGGCCTTAGTATAGTATAGAAAGTTCATTGATAGGGCTTCACATTCTGCATTGCAGGTGATCTTTAATTAACTAACATTGCTGAATTTTGTTATAGTGTCATATAAAATATCCATAATTATCTTAAAGAACTATTAAAATACATCTCTCTTTTCCAACTATACATCTCTATTAAATCTAACATACCTCATATACCTAAACTAAAGCAACATTTCCAACAGATTGAATGCACAAGCAGAACTGGGCTGTCAATAGTTTCCTAAGACAGACATTAAAGAGATTTATTTATACTACTAATGCCAGTTTTTAAATTTGTAAAATAAAACTACTTTTCATAAAAATATTTTATTTAACATATGGTGAGATTATCATTATTTTAAGTGAATCAATAAATATATATTTTGTGTTATGTCCAATATAATACATATAACTTGTTAGAACCTCTCTATATAAATCATATTTGGTTCTTCACTAATTTTTAAGACCAAAGTTTAAAGACTGTTGGTTTATTACTGAAAATGGAAAAGAAGAATCCTTAATGATTCCAGAATGGAATCAACATCACAAAATCAAACATAAATCAGCCCTTTGAGTCTCAGACCAATTCTAATCATGTATATAGAACAGGATGGCAACTTTTAAAAATTTAGAAATACTTCCACCACATTCACACCAAAAAAACATACAACAGTAATAGCCTGTGCTTTTGCCATTTGTGCAACTAGAGATGCATGGAACACAGAATATTGTCATGGAATGAGTTTAGTAGTTAAATAATTGGCATAACTTCGGGAAGCAGACAGCCTGAGTTTAGAACTCTGTTTATGAATTTATGACCTCTGTCAGCCTGGGCCATTTATTTCGCCTCTATAATAAGTCTCTGTTTCTTTACAAGCAAAGAGATTTATAACATTATCAATATCAGCAGGTTCTAAGAAAATGAAATTAACAATTCATATAAAATATTTAGGATAATATCTGGCATTCAGTAAGAATACTCTAAATGTCAGTCATGTTATTACTACTATTCTTTTTTTACTTTGTCTACCAATTTAATTTTTTTTATTGCTTAAAGTATCACAACAAGTGATAGATAGGTCTCCATTTTTTCCCCTTGCCCTTCCCCCCTCCTCCCCTACCCCCCAATTTCTTGTGTCCATTGATTATGCTCATATGCATGCATGCAAGTCTTTCAGTTGATCTCTTAACAGATTAAAAGACTAAGAGGCAAGAGATAAATAATTCCCAATAATATCTGAAGGGAAAAAAAAGTCATAAAATGTTCTTAAATAACACAATAATTCCTGGTCTTTATTTGACATTCATAATATTAGCTGAGATATCAGAGATATTATAAAATGGTGAAATTCTGTTAATATTAAGTATTTTTCTGTAATTCACTTTTTTTAACATAAGAAAAATCATTGTTGACAGTCTCCAAGAGATATGAAAATATAACATGCAATAATCCTGGATCAAATACAAAGATAAGTCATTTCTACTTGTACTTATAAAATCCAGTAGCTATGTCTACTGAACTGAAAAACGTGTTTTATCATTAAATTTTAAATACTTATATTTCATGTTTTGAAAGTTTATCAAACTAACTGGCTTCAAAAAGCAAAATGGCATTGCTTCATATGAAATTTTAATGATCTCTTTGGGGAAAGCACATATTCATTTTAAGTCAACTAATAAAACCTAAAATTAGTTGTCCAGTGATCTTAATTTTACTAAAAATTGTTATTTTACTAAAGACCTTACCACAGAGGAAAATGTTAATGTAAAGGGAGAAATGTTATACATGTTATTAAATAAATGTTATTAAATAACTGCCTATTGGTAGTAAAGCCAAAGAATATTTTCCCTCCAAGAATAAAGTATTTCCCTTTTAAGGAATATATTTTTATTTTGTTAATTTGCTTCTGGATTCTAATCTTAGTTCTAAAACCTATTTTCCTATTAAATTCTTTATTGTCAATATGGTCTACAAGACATAAGAATGTCTCATTATCTACTCTAATAAAAGAGTAATATTGAAATTAACCATCTCTCCGGGATGCCCAAGCCACGCCCACCAGCCAATCAGAACAGCTGTATGCAAATTAACTCAGCAAAGATGGAGGCCGGCAGCCATAGAGGCGGGTGCAGCACAGGAGGCGGGGTGGGTGGGGCAGGTGGTAGGCTGTGGGGTGAGTGGGGTGGGCAGGGTGGGCTTGGCCAGCCTGCAAACTGCCATCAGCCCCTCACCCAGGCTGGCCAGGCATGCCAGCAGGTAGACATCCCCTGAGGGATCCCAGACTGTGGGAGGGCACAGGCTGCGCTGAGAGACCCCCCCCAAGTGCACAATATATTGTGAACCGGGCTCCTAGTACAACAATAAAAGAAGAACTAAATACATAAGTGTTAGATATGTTATTTATTTGTTTTATCATTAACATGTTTACATGCTTATAATGATCTGCAGTTACTGATACTGTAAGATAGCCATAATATTAAATGCAAAGCAGATTAAAAAATATCAATAGAAATCTAAGTACTACATAGTTGAATTATCTAGTTATATATACATATATATGCTAGGGGCCCGGTGCACAAAAATTTGTGCACCCGGGGGGTGGGGGTCCCTCAGCCTGGCCTGTGCCCTCTTGCAGTCTGGGACACCTCGGGGGGGATGTCCACCTGCTGGCGTACCTGGCCAGCCTGGGTGAGGGGCTGAGAGCCATTTTCAGGCTGCCCACAGCCCCTTCATGATTCATGCACTGGGGAGTGGGAAGGCTCGTGAGTGCAGGCCTGGATGTTTCCCACCGGAGGGCCCACGATTGCACACGCCTGGTGGGCTCACACCGCTGCAGGGACACACCTGGCACAGAGTTGGGTGGCAAGCCAGGGGCGGATGCTGGTGCAAGATCCCTTGGTGGGGTCCTGCTGCTGAGCAAACACACCCGGGGTGGAGCTGGGCAGTGAACTGGCTTCGGATTCTCCGCACTGTGCAGCAGATGCTCCTGCATGCCCTGTGGAGGCCCCTGGGGGACGGATGAAGGTAGCAGACCCTGGACGGGTGTTCCTGGACACCCTGCAGAGGCCCCCAGGGCAGAGCCAGGCAGTGGACCCAGGACAGGAGTTCCTGGATGTCCCGCAGAGGCCCCCGGGGGGGCAAAGCCAGGCAGCAGATCCAGGATGACTGCTCCTGCACACCCTGCAGAGGCCCCGTGCTCCTGCATGCCCCGGGGAGGCCCCCAGGGGGTGGAGCCAGGCAGTGGACCTGGGACAGGTGCTCCTGGATACTCCTCGGAGGCTCCCGGGGGTGGAGCTAGGCAGCAGACCCAGGACAGCTGCTCCTGGATGCCCCGAGTAGGCCCCAGGCCAGACCCCCCCTCCCACTGAGCTGACACACCTGGCACAGCTATGCCGGCCGGCCGTGGAGGCTTCCAGTGCAGAGCCACCCTGCCAGCCTCCATCTTGGCTGGGTTAATTTGCATACAGCTGCTCTGATTGGCTGGTGGTAACGGTCAATTTGCATGTTTCTCTTTTATTATATTAGATATATATATATACTAGTTTACAAAAATAAGGTGGGAATTATGAATGCAAAATTTTAACTATGCTTATTTTGAAAGGTGGTTTTTAGATTCTTTATTACCTGATAATGAATTTTTGGAAAATTTTCCAGGTGTATTTAAGATAGTTATAATCAGAAAAAAAATCTGTTTCAACAAATACATATAGCTATAAAAATTTTGTACCTTTTATTAAAAAGTTATAAATGTAGATATTCAAAAACAATATTTATACCAATTTTTTAAAATCTTTTTGTAACCTGAGAAAAAGAACCACAAACAAACAAAGAAAGAAAAATGAACTTCCAAAATTTACTTAACATTCTAGTTATGTTAAAGTAACAGAAGATTAAAGAACAATAATAATATACACTCAGCTTTTTATTTTTAATGTTCAGAAAAACAATTTTCATGTTGCAATGAGTCTGTATGTATTTTTAAACAGCTTAAAATAGTCACCAAACAAAAAGCACAAAACCCAAAATGATTATGAGAAGGCTACAGATGTCACAAATTATTTTTCACGCATTGATGCCTTCAATGCCATCTGCATTGCATGTGTTTGGGTTGGTTTAAATGACTTGATGACACCTTCATAAATTTGTATTCATGGTGAGTATGTCAACTGCACTACAAACTAAGCAGCATATTTCTGTCAGTTTTACTGTGAAATTTGTTTTCAAATGAAGCACCTAATAAAATGCATGCTAAGGCAGCTATAGAGAAATTTGTGTCCAAAAATGTCTGGCTCCCAAAGTATCTAATTGGATACACAGTCAAGTTAACCAATAGAATTATGCAGAGTTAACGCTCTTCAAGATTTTCATCATGAATGAGGGTCCCCAAACCAAAAGCAGTGGCACTTAAGTGTCCCTTTTTGAAAAGCTGCTTTGCCTGGATCTAATATTACCACTGAAGCCTCTTTAAGTTTTAATGTCAGATGAAAGAGACAGCCATTGAAAATCAGCATTTGGTATGTCTTCATGGCCTATTTCGGAATAAGAAAACAACAAATCCAAGACATTTTATTTTAGAATGAGTTATTAGCAAAGTCCTTTGACACTCAATCCTGCAACCCTGAAAAAAATGACCTTTTAAGGAGTTATCACCCACATCCTATCTAATAAAAGAGTAACATGCAAATTAACCATCACTCTGGGACAAAAATGGTGGCACACATAGCAGTGGGGCAGGACGCTGGCCACATTACCCTAGCAACAGGAGCCCAGCAGAAAATCAGACCGCAGGCAGCACCCAGCCAGGCCTGCTGGGTGCTGGCTGCAGAGGAGGGGGAGCTAGCAATCGGGACTGCGGAGGAAGGGGAGCCAGCCATCAGAACCCCTCAGGCAGAACATAGCAGGGCCTGCTGCAAGGTTGCCATGATGACCCTGAGCAGACAAGCAGGGGCTGCATGCAGCACCCAGCAGGGCCTGCTGGGTGGTGGTGGCGGCGAAGGAGGAGCAAGTGATCTGGATTGCAGGCAGCACACAGGAGGGCTTGCAGGGTGGTGGCTATGGCAACGGGATGAGCAAGTGATGGGGACCAGCAGACAGCACTCAGCAGTGCCTGCTGGGAGGTCACCATGATGACCTCCCAGCAGATAAGTGGGTGCTGCAGGCAGCACATAGCAGGGCCTGCTGGGTGGTGGTGGCGGCAACGGGGAGCAGACAAGCGGGGTGACCAGAGAGCAGGCAATTGGACTGCAGGCAGAGCACCCAGCAAGGCCTGCTGTGCCACCATGGGGGAGCAAGGAATCCCTGGGAGGTTGCTGTGGTGACCCCCTAGCAGACAAGCATGCCACAGGCAGCACACAGCAGGGCCTGCTGGGCAGTGTGGCTGCCATGGGGGAGCAGGCAAGCGGGCGACCAGAGAGCAGACAATTAGACCAGCAGGCAGCATACAGCAGGGCTTGCTGAGCTGTAGCTGTGGTGAAGGGGGAGCAAGTAATCAAGACCCGCAGGCAGCACCTGGCAGGGCCTGCTGGGCAATGGCTGCATCCACCGGATAGCAGGCAAGTGGGGCAACCAGGGAGCAGGTGATTGGCCCACAGGCAGCACCCAGCAGGGCCTGGTTGCCCATCCCTGTGGTGTGGAGCAGACAGGCCCAGCAGAGAGCAGAGAACCACGTGGAGTGGGCCCAAGCCATCAGTAGCACATCTCCTGAGGGCTCCTGAATTGAAGAGGGTGCAGGTTGGGCTGAGGGACCTTTCCGCCTGCCCTCTCCCTCCCACACCTACCTGTGCACAAATTTTGTGCCCTGGGCCCCTAGTTTTATATAAAATCCTCCACCCTCTCTCACTTTGGAAAACTTTATGCATACTTATCATTTTTAAATGAGTATGAGAAAATCTACAAAAATTTAGGTCATGTGTGCAACTTACCACCAATTTCCATTTTGGTAATTTAATTCTAATGAAATCAGGCTGAAGAATAACATTCATATTTCACATGAAAATTCATCCACCAATTTATCCATGTATCTATTTGTTCACCTAGTATTTACTGAATATTTACTATATACTGGAAGAACAGAGATTAAGAAACTATAATCTCTGACTTGCACTCTAAAGGAGGGAAAACAGATGTGTAAAAAGTAATCATAATAAACTGTGTGCCCAGAAGATTTGGCTCAGTGGCTGAGCATCAACCTATGAACCGGGTCAAAGTTAGATGATTCCTGATCAGAGCACATGCCTGGGTTCCGGGCTGGATCGCCAGGAGGGGGCGTGCAGGAACAGCTGATCAATGATTCTCATCACTGATATTTCTATTTCTCTCTCTTCCTCTCTGAAATCAATAGAAAAAAATATATTTTAAAAACTGTGTAATGAGTGCTAACAAAAAGGTATAAATTGAGTGCTCTGTGAGGGGTACTAATGATCATACCTGGTATAAAATTAGAGGAAGGTATTAGAAAAACTTTCAGAGGAAGGAGATAATTTTGTTAGGTTATGAAGGGTGAGTGGGGTAGAGGGGTTTTGTCAGGTGGTTTTTGCAAAAAAAGGGACCTGGTGAGCAAAGTGAACAGCATGATAAAAGGAGAAAACTGAGTGCTCTAAAAACCTTAAGTTGGTTCTGTATGTCTGGATCATAAGGCACTTTGGGGCAGTGGCTGAAGATGAACTTAGACTGTCTGAGGAGTTATAAATGATTCCAAGGCATTTAGGCTAGAATGTCAGGAAAGGATGTTAGGAAGGGAGCCATATGACCATATATGCATTTGGAAGATAATTCTAGCAGACTTGTGAAAGAAATTGGAGCTGGCTGAATGTGGAAGGAAGTTGACCGCAAAGCTGGTGACAGGGAGATAAATTAAGAAGCTATTGCAAACCCTCAGGCAGCAAATGATGAGGACGGTGTGACTGTAAGACTGGAGGGAGAGGAATATGTAATTACAGAATGAAGGACACTGACTATCTGGATATGCAAAATGAGTGAGACAAGACATGCAAAATTCTGAGTTATTTTCTCACTTTGCAGTTCCCATGTTTTAGACATAGTTTCTTCATTCTATATGCTATTTCCCATTTGAAAAATTCCTAGCAAATATGTCAAATGCCAGAGTAGTCAGACATAATCACAGTTGGGCCAGTAATTCTGAGTTCCGGCTTTGTCACACTTGCTACCTCCTCCATTCAGTATTTATATGAACTCAAGAAAGTTGCTTCCATCTCTTAGCACCCATCCCATAGAAGATGTGAACGAGCTAGAATATGCAAGCGGTGTAGCATGGTACCTAGACTATCTGAGAAATTACCACAGCTAGGCATAACAGCATTAGCCCCTTCATTGAGCATTCTCAAGAGCAAAGAATTTCAATTTTTGAATTAATTTAATGGTATTTCTTCTCTTCAAACTTACTTTTGGATTATTTGAGTAACTGTTTGTGGGGACTTGCAGCATATACATCATATTCCTAAAATGGCAACTTGAGTGTTGAGGCAAACTAATGTGTCTTGATCCTTCAAAAGAGAGTGGCCACTACTCACTATAGAGAATTACCACACTAAAAATCTAGCTCAGTGTTGGCAGATCCATTGAACATACTTTAATTTTTGTAGCAGTTTTAGGTTTAGAGAAAATATGAACACAAAATACAGGGTTCCTATGTACCATCTTTCCCTCTACACCACATCACCTCACCACAGTTTCCCTTATCATTAATATCTTATATTAGTGTAGAACATATGTAATACCTGCAGAGACAACATAAATACATCAGTAATAACTAAAGTAAAGTTCACTGTTTACATCAGGGTTCACTTTTCCTGCTGTCCTATTGAATGTTCTATAGGTTTTAACCAGTGTGTGATGACAGGTACCTACCAGTACAGTATCAGACAAAATAGTTTCATTACCCTGAAATTCCCATGGCCTCCACCTATTCATCTCTTTTCCTAGCTCCTAACCTCTGGAAAACACTGATTTTTTTAAAAACATTTTTATAGTCTTGCCTTTTCCAGAATGCCATCTAGTTGGAATCATATAGTGTGTAGCTTTTTTGGATTGCTTTCTTTCTCTCAACAATACACAATTACAGTCCCTCCATGTCTCTGCATGGCTTGAGAGCTCATTCTTGTTATCAATAAGTTGAATGATACTCTATAGTCTGGAGGTAGCCCAGAAAATTAACTTTTCTTTTTCTTTTTTCACGAGACTAGAATTCTAGGTTCATTTGAACGTGAAGTCATTCATTGTTTATATATTGGCAACTAACTCAGGTTGTTGCTACTATTGTTTACCATTGTCTGTGTCTGTTAAAAGACATATCCCTTGGCCATACTCCCCAAAATTATAAATCAACAGATCAGAAGGAGGCTCATGAATTTTCACATCTCATAGTTCCCAGGCAGTGCAGATGATGCTGATCCCTAGCTCACAATTTGAGTAACACTGATCTAGATAATCTAAACTCTAAATCTGACCTAAGAGGAGTTTTTGATAAAATTGAGTCACTGAAAGTATTCTCATAAATAATTTTTCCTTTTGCTTTAGTTGACATGTTAAAAAAGACATACTAGATATTATTTTTCAACTTCCACATTTTCAGGAATATATAAAGAGAATGATAACCATAAAAGAAACACAAGAAAATAAAGGGACATTCTCATAATGATTGTTTCCTCTTTCTTGCTTTATATAACAGCATTCATGCCATTATTCTTAATAGAGTTTTAAACTTAAGTAACAGCTTTCTCATTCTCTTAGTACCAGGGTTTCTTAAAATGAGCATTTATTAATTAAATTATATGTTTCTGTCTGTGCTGGAACTTGAACAAGAATAATATGGATCATGCTGATTTACAAGAGGCACATATTCTCCATAACAAAGAGATAGAAGTTATAATATAAAAATGGGGAAAAGTTGTTTATTCCTATGTCTACATGTGTATAATCTAAGTAGCATAGTCCAAGGCTGTGATTATCACTTCTACCTCTCAGAACAATCATTGTTACAAGGTTTTTGTTTGTTTGTTTTTTTATCCTGTTTTCTGCTTCTCCCAAATGGGGCTCAGGATAAAAATCAGGGATTCATGAGATTGGATGGGAAAAATATATACAGTTCATTAATTTCAAAATGAGAAACATCAGTTACTTGAACTATAAATGTAAGCAGCAAACCATGGAAATATGGCAGTGCCTGTTATTTTGATACAAATAGTAATCAGACATTTTCAACATCACATCATAATTAAAGTCATCTGGGATTATCATTTATGTTTATCACTATTTTGAAAAGCTGATGGTTATCAGAAGTACCTAAAGATAGAGGTAATATTGCAGAACACACTATTCTTTTATAGGTGTGCTTTAAAACATTAAAAGATTTTGGTGACTATATTTCAATATACCGTATTTTCTGGCGTATAAGACGACTTTATACGCCGGGTGTCGTCTTATAGGGTGGGTACTGAAACTTCCGAGCTGGATTGGAAAATCTGCGGTGGCCGCATACAGTGGGGAAGTTCAGGGGGAGCTCAAAAACGGCTGCACTCCATTCATTTCAATGGAGCCAGACGGAGACCACAAGTGTCTCCAGTTGGCTCCTTTTTGTGCTGCATAAGGTCTCCGTCTGGACTTTTTAACTCAGGAAAATCTTCTCAAAAGTTGGGGGTCATCTTATATGCCCAGTCATCTTATATGCCAGAAAACACAGTACCTTCAAATAAATCTACTAAAAGTTAAATACTGCTACTAGCTTTGCTTAAAAACTTCCTTTGACTAGAAATAATTATTTTAATACAGTTAATGTTTGTTTTTTATTTTATTTTTTCATATATTTTTATTGATCTCATAGAGGAAGGGAAAGGGAGAGATAGAAACATCAATGAAGAGAGGGAATCATTGATCAGTTGCTTTGGGCATGCCCTGTACTATGGATAGAGCCCACAACCTAGGCATGAGCCCTAACCAGGAACTGAACCAGGACTTCCTGGTTCATATAGGTCTATGCTCAACCACTGAGCCAAGCCAGTGAGCAATGTTTGTTTTTTGAATGTTGTATTTGTCTACTCTATTAGATGCTTTTCAACAAGCTGGTGGAACTGTATGTAAGCTTAGAAAATCCTGACATTTATCTCCCTAAATTTCTTATTTAACAAAACCCCTCTATACCCTATGCTTCCCTTGTTACTCAGTCTATTTCAACTCTACAAACTGGTGTCTACTTTCTGCTCAGCCCAACAGATTTTGTTCCCTAGGTCAGGACTGCTTATCCTAGTTCAGACTGTGGCTGCGACTATACCCTCCCCCATCCTCTGACCTTGAACACTGGCATTCCATAAGGAGCTTGCAAACATGGAGGCATCTAACTCTTGTCTACTTCTGTAGCTGGAACTACTTTTAGAGCATCCAACATATCAGTGTAGAGACTGCACAAACTCAATGCATCATAAATTCTCTTATAAAGGTAAACTATGAAAAATCATATACTGTAAATGTACTGCAACTAGATTATGTTTATATAACTTAAGTTCAAAGAATATTTTTATTGGGAATGCTCATTTTAAATTGACCCTCAGAAACATTGTTTATTTGGTAAAGTTAGTTAAAACGCGGTTTTTCAGGAATCCAGATTCATAATTGAGGTTCAAAGTGAAGGACAAGTAAAATTAAAACTCATTTGATTAGCCTGACATTGTGTATGTATTTCATCCTTGTATTGACCATAAGTAGCAAGTCTACTAAGTAAAAGGGTAGCAGGATAGTACATATTTAATAAAAATCTTACAGCAGAGTTATCATAACCCACAATTTACCACCACTTCCACAAATGGATTATATCATTAGTGACTCACAGCAGGCCAGCAGTACAAAACTCTCCAGTGGAATCATCTTGAAATAGCTGAGGAAAAGAAGCTGTGAAGCTGAGAAACAGTTTAGCACTTATGTGTTCATACTTCACTGCTACTGCCTTAATAAGACATCCAGGAGCTTCCATGTCAAAGTCAAGGACCTCAGAGTGTCCAGATTATACAAACTAGGTTTCTATCCTGTCTGTCTCTTCCAATTATTAACTGTACGGTTTGGGGCAAGTCTGTTAACCTCTCCAAACTTTGTATTTCCTATCTGTGAAATGGGTAATCATCATGTGCTATTTTGTAGTTTTTGAGATGTAGCAATAAAACCATTTTATAGACTGAAAGCGTACCAATTTACAATCTAGTTGTTATACATATTAGGTTTCAAGTTATAGAGACATGATAGGAGGCAAGTGAAACTGAGGACAAGTTCCAAGAGTAGCAGGTAGGATGAACCCCCTCCCATGCACACGGCCTCACAGGTCATTTCAGTAGTGAGCTTGAGCTGGCCAGGACCAGCTCTCAAGAGCTGATCTATGCATCTAACTCTTCTCTACTTCATATCCAGCAATGCCAAGTGGGTATCTTAAAATCTCTGTGTGCTTTTGAGTGTGTATGTGTGTTTTGTATGCATGTATGTATTTATATACCCAAACACACATGCATGCACTTATACACTTACCTTTTAAAATGTATTTGTCTCTCTTTACATATTAAAATTCAGAAGTTTTAACATCAATACCCCCAATTTTATTCTAATACTACAGGGCCCATTCCAGTTTTTCTCTTTCCATGTTTTTCCTCTCCCTTTTGTGACAGTAAAAAGTCTGCTCTATTTGATCAAGCCCATTATATGCATCACCTCAGTCATGTTCCTCAAACAAATGAGCTCTGAAGCAAAGCACATGGCACCACTCCAGCCCTATGTGGTCATCTTCCTCCTTCTACCCATGCTCTGACATGTAGTTCTGGACTACCCTGCCACTCAGCAGCCCTCCTCACGCAACCCAGGCTCTAACATTCTTCCCGGTGTCATCTCCTAAATGGACAATCTACTCACCCAGCTCCCCATGGCAAACACCTCTCTCCATGCATTGATGCCAGCACACCTGATTTGGTTTGCAACCGCAGCCTGGCTGAGACCCTGGGAAATCACTGTTTGTCTCACCCAGGCTCTTCACATCCTGTTCTGGGAAGTCCTCCTATGAGGGTGCCTTTCTCAGGCTCCTCAGGTTCTGCCATGCCATGTCATGTCAGGCCACTTCCTATGAGACTGCCATCCAAGACTTGTATAAGTTCTGATCGCCAAGCAAATTCCCCTTTCTACAAGGACTGTCTCCTCATCCTGCTCATGCTCTGATGCTCATGTGATTGCCCTCCTTCCACTCTACGGGCTCTGACATCTTGGGCCACACATGGGTGCCTTTCTCACCCAGCATGGGCACTGACTCTCCGACTGGCTGGCCATGGCCCACCACTCATGCTCAGCCCTACCTAATAGTGTTTGGACTAAAATTATTAAGTGTAAAGGGGGAATGGAAGGAAGGGGTAAAAACCCGTTGCTTTCGTTTTGAACATGAAGGAAGTTTACTCTTGTTATCACACCCCAAACCTCAAAGAAGAGGTTGCCTTTTTTAACCTTTCAGACATTTGAACTAATTCCTGCAAGTTGCTTACACATTTTTTGTGGGAAACGAGTAAACTCGACATATCGCTTTTTATACCAAAGCGTTAGAGACGAGTTTTTTCCAAAAATGATGAGTAGAGACAGCCGTCAAATATGGAGGGTCTGGCACTTCAACAACAACAAAAATGTGCAAGACAACTCATATAGACTGCAAAGTCAGACCATTATTGGATTTCTTTCTTCCTGTTACAACGCAATTTGGCGGGAAAATGCCCGCTTACAAAGTGTTTTAATCATCAAAAGCTTAATCAGTACTAAAATGCCCCTATCAAGCTTAGAATACAGTTTATTAAAGTGGAATATGTGTGTGCCGTAGAAACAGATCAATCAATCGTAAGTTTTCTCATATACAAAGTGTTTCCTGAGTTCTTTTCTCTTTTCCTTAACTGGAATGTATACTCCACAATGGCAGGGAACATGTCTAACTCGCATTTGCAATCACAGGATCTGGCACAGATCTTGAGACCTGGTAGGCTCTAAAAAACATTTAGACCCTTCTTTCAGGACAGATAGAAAGCTATTTTATTTACCCTTATGAGACTTCCAGAGAAACTGACTATATACCACACTTAGGTCACGACATGCAAACTTCTCACAAAGAGTCTTCAGTAACAGCGGCCTTGTGTCCAGATCGAAAGCAAAAAGTGGTTCTGCTCAATACTCCGTTGAGCTTATAATCAATAGAAAATCTGCCACCTGTGAAGATTGACCCACCTTCAGCTCCTCTAGTCAGCTCTCCTAATAGCCTTTCTCTTTGTGTAATTTTCTTCTCAGCTTGGAGCCCTGATCTTGGTTTAATTTCACTTTCTCTAGCCAAAAAGCTACAATCAGTACCAGTTGGTGATGTTTCTTTTAGACTGCTTCTTCATCTAACAGGAAGATCCAGAATATCTGCTAACTTTGCACACTGCACGGAATTATCTAACCATATTCTTTGTAAGACACAAATATTCAATGCATATATAAAACAGCAAGTGAATATTCTTTATTAGAGAGATCCTATCTTTGTCTATCCCCTATAGTATCAAAAATAAATGTGAAAATATGGCAGTTGTGTATCACCAGCCAAGTTCTCCCAGAAAGCATCTGCCACAGCCAGACTATTATTGAAACATGTGCGTCTCATGTATATACCTCATGTCTTTCAGCCTCCTGTCTTCTGGGCTTCAGTTTTGTGATAGTCTATTAAGCACAGAGTGAAGCATTTTACTCCTATTAAAATCACTCATAGCTGAACTGACTTCCAGATAACTGAAACTGTTTATGAAAGACACTGTCTCTTTAAAAATTATTGTTATTTTGGAATTACACATGACATAAAAATTTAACAGTTAAATAGACATTTCCCCACGTATACACATTGGTGGTTCTTCCACCAATAAAAATTTTCTTTTAACTTAAATTCTAGTTACATGAAAATTTTTCTCAATTTGGTTTTGTTTTCTGATATAGAATATCAATTTTATGATGGAAATCACAAATTTTTCAAAACCATACACTTGATTCTCTTATATTGCTCTACTTTATCTATTCTTAGAACATGATCCTCTTGGCTGTAGCAAGAGCTTATAACAAAAATATTGAAAAAGGGTTCTTTCAAGTGTTATTTGCTGTTGCATAATTTTCATTGTCAAAGGCAGTAAACATTTAATGGTCTTATCGCATCCTCTATTGCCTGAATTTTTCGGATGAAATTATCCAATTTTTCCTTTACTCTCCAGTGCTAATCTCATAATTATTTATCCTCTACCCTTTGAGTTTTTTTTATTTGAAATCGACACCACCTGTCTCAGTCACCCACTTAATCATTCCTGTTATCCCCACTAGTCCCCACCCCCACCACGATGCATACCAATTCTGGACGCCCTAAAATGATATCACTGCAGTATTCACATTTCTTTTTATTTTTTACTCCAAGATCCATTTCAATCATCTGGCCTGCAGATGCACTTGACATCAACTTTTAGATGCTTTAATGCAGACATAGCTATTCTAATTGAATACTCATTAATAGTACAGTATACATTCACTGGACCTTAGGTTTATAGTCATTGAACAAAACACACTGCAGTATTTCCTTTTTTATCTTATTTATTTTTTGTTAATTCTCACCCAAGGATATTTTTCCATTGATTCTTAGATAGTGTGGGAGAAAGGGAGGAAGGCAGGGAGGGAGGAAGGGAGGAAGGGAGGGAGAGAAACATTGATGTGAGAGAGACACATCTATTGATTGCTTCCTACACATGTGCTGACTGGGGCCAGGGTTTGAGCCTGCAACCGAGGAACATGCCCTTGGACTGGAATGGAACCCAGCACCCTTCAGTCCGAGGATTCAATGATTTTATCCACTGAGCCAAACTGGCTACAACCACACTGCAGCACGTCATAGATATTTATGCTTGCCCGTTATAATCTTAATCTTCTTACCATTATTGCTTCCTTGCTCTGTACATATTACAGCATCCTCTGACCTCTCAATGAACTCAAATAAGGAACATCAGTAAGAGTACAACTACAGAGTCAGACAGAGTCAGAAAGTCTTGTACAAATTCTGGTTTTGCAACTTGTATATTGTCTGATAACAGATAAATGTGAATATGTAAAATGGAATTAAAAAATAAAAAATTCTCTTTCTTAGTATTTCAACAAGTGTCAAAACTGAGGCCAGCTAGTGTTAAGTAACCCAAGTTCTAAAAGAAACTACTGGAAAAATAGCAAAGCTGAGATTGTGAATCTCTGTCACCCAAATCCAGCTTCAAAGAAAGAACAGAAAATTGAAAAGGAGTTCAGTGAAATAAGGGAATTCAAAGGCATTGGGTATATGGTGGTATTTCCTACCTCTGGGGCAAGGGAGAAAAATACTTCTCACTTATCAAGCCAAATGATAGAATTCTTAAGATACTCATTCTGAGACTGTGGCTGTCTTTAAAAGATCAGAATCTCATTTTATGCATAGATGTTTATTGGCTGCGAGACTGTAACCTGACATGATGCTTTGGGCCATAACAGAATGCAATGAAAAAATACTTGGGGAGCTGTGATTTCCTTGGTGTGAGGCAGGAGACATCCTAGAGAATCCATAAGGTTGGGGCGGTGGGGGAGAGACAGTGAAGAAGTGCATTTGCACCTTTTTGTGTGGCATGGCACCATGAGTTTCTAAGGGCAAGTGGTCATGGTGAGAGGTAGCTGTGCTCAAGTCCTCCCAATGGGACTGTGCTCAGTAGAGCTGTCTGCTGTGGCAGTGGGACGCAGAAGCAGATGCTTAAGTGGTTAGTTGCCTGAAGCAGAAACTGAGCTACAGAGACAGAAAGAAATCAGCTGCGAGTCTTTGGGCCCTGTTAGCAATTGATGGTGAAGAAGCCTCCAAACGCCCCTCACTCAGAATGAAAGTCTGGCTGCCTGCCACACTGGAGAGTATGATGACCACACAGTATGAGCCAAAATTTAGGGTACACCATTTACTATTTGAAAATTAGTCTACTAGCTTAAAATGGTAGAAAATTGACATAAGTCTTGCAAAGCCTGGAAAGGAAGATCTGGCAGCACATGTAGAATAAATTACAGGAAAAAAAAAAACATTTCTAATAGTTCATCCACCCCCAAGTGTCTTTTTTACCTTAGGTTCTTTAATTATAGAATGAGAGTAATGCCATTTTTTTTTTAAATTTATCTTTATTGTTCAGATTATTATAGTTGTTCCTCTTTTTCCTCCCCATAACTCCCCTCCTCCCAGTTCCCACCCCATCCTCTGTCCTTACCTCCCCTCGTTGTCCTCATTCATAGGTGTACGATTATTGTCCAGTCTCTTCACGCACCCCCAACACTTCCCCCTCCCCCCCGAAAATTGTCAGTCCACTCCCTTTCTATGTCTCTGATTCTATTCTATTCATCAGTTTATTCTGTTCATCAGATTTTTTATTCACTTCATTTTTAGATTCACTTGTTGATAGATATGTATTTGTTGTTCATAATTTTTATCTTTACTTTTTCTTCTTTCTCTTCTCAAAGGATACCTTTCAGCATTTCATACAATATCGGTTGGGTGGTAATGAACTCCTTTAGCTTTTTTTGTCTGTAAAGCTCTTTATCTGACCTTCAATTCTGAATGATAGTTTTGCTGGGTAAAGTAATCTTGGCTGTAGGTTCTTGCTGTTCATCACTTTGAATGTTTCTTGTCACTCCCTTCTGGACTGCAAAGTTTCTGTTGAGAAATTAGCTGACAGTCGTATTAACTGCTTTTCTCTTGCAGCTTTTAAGATTCTCTCCTTGTCTTTTGCTCTTGGCATTTTAATTATGATGTGTCTTGATGTGGTCCTCTTTGGATTCCTTTTGTTTGGGGTTCTCTGTGCTTCCAGGACTTGGAAGTCTATTTCTTTCACCAGGTAGGGGAAGTTTTCTGTCATTATTTCTTCAAATATGTTTTCAATATCTTGCTCTCTCTTTTCTTCTGGCACCCCTATAATTCTGATGTTGGTATGCTTGAAGTTGTCCCAGAGGCTCCTTACACTATCTTCATATTTTTGGATTCTTTTTTCTTTTGGCTTTTCCAATTGGGTGTTTTTTTGCTTCTTCACATTTCATATCTTTGACTTGATTCTTGCGATCCTCTCGTCTGCTGCTGGATCTCTGTATATACTTTATTTCAGTCAGTGTATGCTTAATTTCTAGTTGATCCTTTTTCATATCCTCAAGGGTCTCACTAAATTTATCAGCAGTCTCTAGAAAATTCTTTAAAAACCTTATAACCGTGGTTTTGAACTCTATATCCAGTTGTTTGATTTCCTCCATTTCTGTCATTTGTGACCTGTTTCTTTGTCTCTGCATTTTGGCTGTTTCCCTGGGTTGATAGAGTGGCTTTCTGTGTTAGGTGATCACTGAGAGGAATTAATCTCTAAGCCACTTGGTTATGAGAGTCAGCTGTGTCTATAGTGGGAGAACTTCTGTGCTGGAGACACCCTTATGGGGCAAGAGTTGTTTCAGTGGGGCTTTGGTGCTCACTGCATTTGTAGATCTGAGGAGTTGTCTTTAGGATGGTCCCACTCTGGCCACTGGGTGACGCTGGCTCTTGTATCTCTCAGGAGGTGCTTTTTTAGCCTTTGCCTGTGGCTACTCAGCCTTTTATATGCAAAAGCCTCTGCAAGCAGCTTGGGAGGGGTGGGGCCTCAGGGAGTCTACAGGGCGGAGCAACCAGCTATGGCTGCTTCTAGGCCCTGCACTAAGAGACACTGTAAAGATAACAATAGTTTCTACAATATCTTGATTAATCTAATGTGCACATGTGTGGAATTAATTTCACCACCCAGATCAAAAGTGTACTTAGGTATGTTTCTGTGTGTGTGTAATTGCAGGAGCACACACATTTTGTAGGTGTTTGGTGACTGTGACCCCACAGATCCAAACAGGTTTTAGACCCACACATTGAGCTGCGAAAGAAAATGGTAAACCACTATGGCATTTTCTTATTTTCTTTCTTCTTTGTTTTGTTTTACCTTGAAAACTCTATGATGAACAGTCCAAAATGAAACAAGCTAGTGCTGAGATGAGATGCCCAGGATGGAAAGACCTCAGTTACTGGGGAAGAGCAAAGAACAAGTACAAATGCCATTGTGTAACCAGACCAAAGCCGAAAAGATGACTGGCAGCTGATGTGCACAAAGGATGATGCTGCAAAAGACATACAATTGGAACATGGAACATAGGAAGCATGAATCAAGGTAAACTGTTAATTATAAAGCAAGAAATGGAATGTTTACACATTGTAGTGTTTGGTGTTGGTGAATTAAAATGGACTGGAATGGAACATTTACAGTCTAACAACTACAAAGGGTCCTACTTGGGCAATGGCAAACTTAGAGGAAGTGAAGTGGCTTTAACACTGAGGTAAGATGTAACACAGGCAGTCAGGGACTACAATGCCAAGGTCAGACTGAATTATATCAATCAGACTTTTAGAGAAACCTGTTAACATAACCATTATTCAAGACTATGCTCCAACTAGAGAAAGAAGATGAAGTTGAATGCTTTTGTACAAGTATCCAAAAAGAAATTGGTCACACACCAGAACAAGACATTCTCATAATTATAGGTGACTAGAACACACAAGGAGGAAATGAACCAGAATTGAAATGTCACTGGAAAATTTGGACTAGGGGTTAGAAATGAAGCAGATAAGCTCCTTGATTTCTACAGAGCCAACAAGTTTCCCATCACAAACACATGCTTCAAACAACCTAACAGACTACTATATACATGGACATCAGCAGATGACCTATATAGAAATCAAATAGACAATGTAATTGGAAGCAGCCGATGGAGAAGCTCCATTCCCTCTGCAAAACTAGGCCAGGAGCAGATTGTGGCACTGACCATGAGACTGTGAATATCAAACATGAGAGTAAAGCCGAAGCAGAGCACTAAAAGAATCACAGCACAAAACACAATGTCCTGTAAATAAGATTCCTGCTGGATGGAAAGTCCACATAAAAAAACAGATTTGCACTATTAAACTGAATCGAACAGCAACCCGAAGAACTGAATTGTGAACTTAAAACAGAAATATTATTAGGAAAGAATGCAAAAAGACAATGCCATTAATAAAACGGAAGGAAAAAACCCAAAACCGATGACAAAAGAAACAATACAAATAGTTAAAAGACAGGTGAGAGGCAAAAGTTAAACGTGACGAAAGCAGGGTTAGAATCCTGAAGATAGGTTTTCAACAACTATCACATAGAGATAAAGAGAACTATCACAACAGTCAATGCAAGGAGATAGAAGATAACTCCAAAAAAGGAAAATCAAGAGCTCTCGACCAAAACAAAATGGGAAACAAAACAAAGGCCTCCATACTAGAAATGTTCGACATACATACGAATCTTCAAGGCAGGAGATGCCACGGAGTGCAGTAACTATAGGAGTATCGCTCTAATGTCCCAATCAAGTAAAGCAATGCTTAGGGTGATCCAACAAAGGCTCCAACTGTATATGGAGCAAGAAATGCCAGATGTTCAATTCAGAAAATTAAGGGGCATTTGAGATCTAATTGAAAGCCTTCACTAGATATTAGAGTGCTCTGAAGAATTTTAGAAGTTCGGTCTATGTTTATAGTCAGTAAATCCTTTGCCTGCGTGGACTATAAAAAGCTATGGGTTGCTCTGAAAAAAAAAAAAAAAAGTTGTGCCTCAGCACTTAAATATCCGGATGCTTAGCCTGTATTGTGGACAAAAAGTCAATCAGGACAGAATATGAAAAGATAGAATGAATTCCTATAGATAAAGTTGTCAAGCAAGGTTAGTTTTATCTCCCTACTTATTTAAGCTGTATGCAGAGCATATCTTGGGGAAAACTGGGCTATACTCAGAGAAATGAGGAGTGAAAATTGGTAGAATATCAATAACTTAAGATATATATATATTAACATCTTATTGGCAGAAAGTATCAATGATTTGAAACAAGGACCTTGGGGAGAAGGCAGGGGAGGGTGGATGGGAAGAGATCAGCAAATGAGCTTTTATGCATATATGCATAACCTGTGGACATGGGCAATGAGGTGGTGAGGGCCTGGGGATGGGGGTGATGGGAGAAGGCTGGGAGAGGTCAATGAGGTGAAAAGGAGGGTCTATGTAATACTTTCAACATAAAGATAAAATAAAATAACAATGAAAGAAGAAAGTGCCAAAGCAAGACTGCATTTGTACATCTACAAGACAAACCCATAACTACAGAAGAAAAACATTTTATTATAGACAATGAAGGCATTGAAATTGTTAAAGATTTTGCTTACCTGGGTTCAGTTATCAATCCAAATGGGCCCTGCAGCCAAGAAATCACAAGGTTGAGACTTCAAAGGATGTCAATGGGAGAATTAGGAAAGATATTCAAAAGCAAAGATGTGTCCTTGGAGACCAAGCTAAGATCATCTACCCTTTGTTTTCCCCCAAATGATGTACAAATGTGAAAGTCGAACAGTGAATAAGGCATTTATATATAAAGATTCATTTGAAATAAGGTACTGGGGGAGAGTTTTATAGATACCCCGGACTATTAGAAAGATGAACAAGGTCCTAAAGTCAATTGAACCTGCATATTGCTGGAGGGAAAAATGACAAAACCGAAGCTGCTCTACTTGGGGCACACTGTGAGAAGGCAGTGTTCTTTTAAAAAGACTAGAGTGCTGAGAAAAATGGAAGGCAGCAGAAAAAGAGCAAGACCAAAGATGAGATGAATTGACTTCATAAAAGAAGCCGCTGGCATCAGTCTACAGGAGCTGGGCAGGGCTCTAAGGACAAGAAATTGTGGACATCACTCACTAAGAGGGTTGCCCGGAGTTGGAGCCAACTCAAGGGCACATAACACAAACACTGTGTGTGTGTGTGTGTGTGTGTGTGTGTAAAACAGCAATACCACCCATCACCTAGAAATCCCGATTTGAAAATTAGAGTCATCTTTTGATTCCTTTTTTTTTTTTTTTTGGTTTGTTTTCTCTTCCCTTGTATCATGTCAGTCATCAAGTCTAAAATATCATTTCAAATAAAAATCTTTATGTTATAGAATAAAATCTATCACGTTTTATTGATAAAGGTCTGGTTTTTAATGAAGATTAACAAAATAACTATTAATACCCAAAATTTCATTCACATGACGAAATATTCTTCAGCCTTAAAATGTTGGGACATATGCTACAACTAAGCCAGTCACAAAAAGACAAACACTGTATGTTTCACGTATATGACCTACCAAAAGTAATCAAATTCAAAGACAGAAATTAGAATGATGGCTGCCAGGGACTAAGGGTAGGAAGGAATATGGAGTTGTTATTTAATAGATTTAGAGTTTCAGTTTTGCAAAGTGAAAGAGTTCTGAAGATTGTTTGCACAACAATATGGATATATCTATAGGGGAGGGGAGAAAACCTTTTCTCTACTGTCTTTGGTTTTGTACCTGGAGCCTGCAAATTAAACTGCCAAAAGAAAAAGCAACAGGAGAAAAGGTATACAGATTTTATTTGATGTTAATACTTCGAAGACTTTCATAGAAAATAAATTAATACCCAAAGAAGTGGTTAAACTCCAGTGCTTAGATACCTTTTTTAAAAAAAACATATTTTTATTGATTTCAGAGAGGAAGGGAGAGGGAGAGAGAGAGAAACATCAGTGAGAGAGAATCATTGATTGGCTGCTTCCTGCATGCCCATTCTGGGGATTAAGCCCGAAACTGCTGGAATGTGCCCTTGACCAGAATCGAACCCAGGACCCTTTGATCTGCAGGCTAACGCTCTATCCACTGATCCAAACAGCTAGGGCCTTAGATATCATTTTAATGAAAAGTGATAAATGGTGGAGAAGTGACAATACAGAGAAAGGTGTCTGGGCTTCTAGGGGAGGTAAAACGAGGAGAGGCAAATATATGAGAAAATTAACAGAAGATAAGGTTTACTTTATGCAGAGTCATCTCAGCACCTTATTTGATAAAGATTGTTGTTCCCCTCCTGGTTCAAGAAAGAGGAACAACTTCACCAGGTTAATTTATGCCTTGCCTTTAGATACATGAGGAGAGAAGAGACCTTTACTTGTGTCTTTTTCTCAGTTGCCTTCAGTTCAAAATTATATTTATGTCAAAGTGGTATATTTGGGGGTGCTATATTCTGACCCCCCTCATATTTAACACTACTAAACTGTATAAAGATAGTTAAGATAGTAATTCATTTTACATATTTACCATAATTTTTAAAAATTTAAGTAATAGTGTAAATGGAGTTATGCCACATTCTTTCAGCATACAGTGGTATACAATTACAATGCATATCTAGTAATGTTTTACACAACTTTCTTATTCGAAAGGAAAGTTACAGTATAACAGCATCCCCAAAATAATAGTAATCATACCTATCATCTCCATCTTCTTCAAATATATATGTACATATATGTGTTTATATGCATATATAAACACACATGTACAGACATTTTTACACAGCGCTTTCAGTTTGAGTAGTAAATTTAATTCTATGCATGAGCATATTATATAAATCAAAGCATTCTAGAAATTATCTTCACAGGAAAAATTTTTGTTGGCATATAAAAGCTGTAGTAATTCTCAAATTAAAAAGAAAAGATGTGGAACAGAGATCAGGAATCCAATAAATATTTTCATTTTTGATTTCTCCTTTGTGCAATCAATATTACATTGATCATATTTTAATTCATAAGAAAGGCAATCCATGTAAATGAACAGGTACACTTATGAAATTGAGAAGAGAAAAAGATGTCCTATGGTTTATTTCCATTTTATGTGTTAAATAAGCTTGTTGCTATTGAGGGAAACTTAATCAGAATTGGTGTGCTACTGCTCTTCTCTCACAATAATGCAAGACTGCTAGTATTTTTTCTACTTATCAGCTTGCAAGTGTGCATACATAAGGAGCTGTTACTTGGCCTACAAAATAAATAGCTAAAATAAATTTCCTATATCCTCATTTTTCCCTGATGAAATATATTTAAATGCCAGCTGCATTATAACCTTCAAATAACTCAATACAAGAACTTGAAGTGCTATTTTGTTAAAATATATTTTATTGATTTTTTACAGAGATGAAGGGAGAGGACAGAGAAATTAGAAACATCGATCGGAGAGAAATATTGATCAGCTGCCTCTTGCACACCCCCTACTGGGGATGTGCCTGCAACTCAGGTACATGCCCTTGACCGGAATCGAACCCAGTACCTTTCAGTCCCCAGGCCAATGCTCTATCCACTGAGCCAAACCGGTTAGGGCTTGAAGTGCTATTAAATGTCTGAACACAAGAAAATGCTAAGGAAACTTAACATTTTGCTTTAATTTTTAATTCCCCATAGCTTTTTAAAATAAATATTCACCCTGTAAATATTTGTAACTTCTTAATTTAAAAAATTGCAGACTAAAGGGAGAAGCAGCTTGCTTAAAAAGTTACTGTGGTTAGTCCAAAAATGGAGCCCAAGGCATAAGAAAATTCCACATAAGAATAAGAACAAAATCTACAATAATAAAAGAGAAACATGCAAATTGGTGTCATTCTGCTATACCCCAAGCCACGCCCACCAGCCAATCAGAGCAAATATATGCAAATTAACTCAACCAAGATGGCGGCTGGCAGCCAGGGAGCTGGAGCAAGCAGGAGGTTTGGTTGCCCCAGCGATGGAGGAAGCCAAGCTTCCTGACTGCCCTGGCTGGTTGTGGCCTCCACTCAAGGCAACAAAGTTTCAGTTATAGAAGATAAATAAATCCCAGATACCTGCTTCCAGCCAGCCTCAATGGGAGCTTGGGTTGCTGGAGGCCTTGGCCAGCCTGCAAACAGCTAACAGCCCCTCACCCAGGCTGGCCAGGCACCCCAAAAGAGACCCCTACACTGAAGGGGCTGTGGCTAGCCTGCAAACAGCTATCAGCCCCTCACGAGGCTGGCCACACCCTCATGGAGTGAAAGTTCCTATTGGGGGGCTTGGCCAGCCTGCAAACAGCCATCAGCCAATCAACCAGATTGGCCAGGCACCTCAGCAGGCCCCCCACCCTGAAGGGGTGTGGCCAGCCTGAAAATGGCCCTCAACCCCTCACGCAGGCTGGCCAGGAACCCCAGGGGAGACCCCACTGAAGGGACTGTGGCCAGCCTGCAAATAGCCATCAGTCCCTCACCCAGGCTGGCCAGGCACCCCAGCAGGGATCCCCACCCTGAAGGGGTTGTGGCCAGCCTGCAAACAGCCATCAGCCACTCACCCAGGCTGGCCAATCACCCCAGAGGGACCCCCACCCTGATCTGGGACACACTTCAGGGCAAACCAGCCAGCCCCCACCCATGTACCAGGCCTCTATCCTATATAATAAAAGGATAATATGCAAATTAACTCTAACAGCAGAATGACTGGGGATGACTGGTCACTATGACACACACTGACCACCAGGGGGCAGACATTCAATGCAGGAGCTGCCCCCTGGTGGTCAGTGTATTCCTACAGGGGGAGCTCTGCTCAGCCACAAGTCAGGCTGATGACTGCCAGTACAGCGGTGGTGGTGGGAGCCTCTCCTGCCTCCTCAGCAGCAGTAAGGATGTCCGACTACAGCTTAGGCTTGCTTCCCGCTGGGTAGTGGACATCCCCCAATGGCTCCCGGGCTGCCAGAGAAGTGTCTGACTGCCAGCTTAGGCCCAATCCCCTGGGAAACAAGAGGGCACAGGCAAGGCTGAGGGACACCCCCCTACTGCACAAATTTTTGTGCACAGGGCCGCTAGTAATAATAATAAATGTAAAAATTTCACGAGAAACTCAGCCCAATTTTATTCTTACTTAGTCATTTTTGCAATTATTGGTTTGTTCATACAATTCTATAGTTTGTGGTTTAGGTAAATATATTCTTTATATCTTTGCAGTCAGGGCCTGATATATCCATTTATTTTTATTCTCAATGCTAAGCCTGTATTAGATAAATGATAAAGATTGGTTGATTGGTTGACTATTTGATTAGTAGGTTTAATCAATGAAAGATACTAAGGCTTAGAAAATTAATGACTTATGCAAGACCAAATAGTAAACCATAGATATTAAACCTATGTGTTTTGGTTCCCTATCTAAAGATTTTCTGCTTAGTTGCTTGAAAAAGTCCCCAGAGTTCTGTTTTGTTCCCCTTACTTGTTTTGCATTTAATGGAATAGAGTCATGTACCCACCTCATTGATTATGATCACAATCATACTCTCTCTACTTCCAGGAAAGCACAGAGCATGGGAAAACATAGGCTACAGGAACCTTAGTAAACCAAAATGTGATTTTTCTGACTTTCATGGAAATAAATGTTAAACACTGTTTTCAAAAAGTAATATACGCATGCATGCACACACACACATATACATATATGCATGCACACATCGATGCATTACTTAATGTCAATTCTGTTGTTTTTCTGTAGTTATAGTTTTATATATCCACCAGAGGTCCAGTGTGCAACTGAAATCACACGAGAGGAGGCGCCCCACCTCCTGCCGTGCAAGAAGGCACCCCTCCGGCTGCCGTTCCCGGAACAACACCATGGGTGGCCAGGACCCGCACCTGACTTGCGCAGTGCCAGGCCACCCACCGCAGGAGTCAGGACAGACAGCCACAGTGGGAGGCCTGGACCTGCGCCTGACTTCCGCCCACTCTCTGTCTCTGACTCGGGCAGGCCCCCATCTCCCTCTCCATCTCTGCTTCAGGCCTCACCTGAGTGCAACCTCTTCTTGTATGGTCGTCCCATTACAGAGTCCCAGCCAAATCCGCATATTACCTCTTTATATGTTAAGATAGATCTGCTATATTTCTAGCATTATATGTTCCAAGAACCCAGTAATTATTTAACAGCTCTGTGTATTAGGAAAATGAAATAATAATATTCAAATACTGAAGATCCACTCAACTTACGCAAATGTAAGCTTCTCAAAGGGGCTCTTGCTCACTACTCTACTCTCTCTCTCTCACCTTCCTTCTTTATTTAATTTGCTCTAAGTTCCATGAAGCAGGGACTTCAATTTGTTCACTGCTATATCCCCATCACATGGCACATATTAGCATATTTGGTGCTCAAAAATAATATGTTTAATATTTTTAATAGATTTCTTTAGTTTGGTAATTCTCATTTCTCTCTCTCACTAAACAGTAATACAAAAATCTTATGATAAAAACTAAAGATGCTTTCTGAAAACAGAAATATTTAAATCATACTTTTAAATCCAAACTATATAAGTTTACAAAAGGTAGACACATAATTGATGAGAAATATGCTAATAATCCCTAAAGGTAATGCATTAACACATTAGGTTAATTATGTTTTTTAAATTTTTAAAAAATATTTTTATTGAATTTATTAGGGTGACATCATTAATAAAATTATATAGATTTCAAATATACAATTCTATAATACATTATCTGTATATTGTAGTGTCATCCCCAACCAAAGACAAGTCTCCTCTCACCATGTTTAATCATGTTTTTTCCTCAAAGTTCTGAATCAAAATTTCATGACATTGCAATTCTTTAGTGTATAGAGGAAGGGCAAAGGAAAGAAAGGATTGATTACATCTGTCTGGAATTTTTTTTTAAATATATTTTATTGATTTTTACAGAGAGGAAGGGAGAGGGATAGAGAGTTAGAAACATCGATGAGAGAGAAACATCGATCAGCTGCCTCCTGCACACCTCCCACTGGGGATGTGCCCGCAACCAAGGTACATGCCCTTGACTGGAATCGAACCTGGGACCCTTGAGTCTGCAGGCTGATGCTCTATCCACTGAGCCAAACTGGTCAGGGCCTGTCTGGAATTTTATTTATACATATACACAAACTTTAACAAGAATCTCAGAAACTGAGGGTATTCAAGAAACTAAGATATTTAGTAAGGTCTTCAACCTTGACTGAACTTAACTTATACAAAAATTATAATTACTTGTGATACAATTATTTCATGTCCCCTGAATAGCTAAATATTATACACTAGAGGCCTGGTGCACAAATTCGTGCCAGCCAGCCAGAGGGAGGGACCATGGAAGGTTGCCTGACTGCAGAAAGTTGGCTGTGAAAGCACACTGACCACCAGGGGGCAGCTCATGTGTTGAGCATCTGCCCCCTGGTGGCCAGTGCACACCACAGCAACCCGTCACCCAGTCGTTTGGTCACTTAGGCTTATATATATAGATAAATGAATTCTAAATATTAATAAATTAAATAGATTAAGTGAATAAGGAAATTAATATTAAGTACTTCAGCATCCCTAGAGATGAACATTCTGAAAACTAACTTCAACTTGTCCTGATGTCTAATCACAACTGTCTCCAAAAATTAACTATTTCTTTATCTCATCTCTTCTTTGTGAAAACATGAAGTATTTGCTTAGATTCATCCCTCTAAAAACTTCTTCAAATATTTGTAGATTTATGTTAAAGACAAATACAACATTAAACTATTCGGATAATTTTCTGCATTCGACTGAGCCAGTTTAAGGATATCCTATATAATTAAAGGCTAATAAATATGCTAAGTGTCCGGTCATCTGGTCAGCCATTCAACTAATTAAAGCATAATATGCTAATATGCTAAGGCCACTCAATCCCTTGCTATGATGTGCACTGACCACCAGGTGGCAGATGCTCAATGCAGGAGCTGCCCTCTGGTGGTCAGTGTGCTCCCACAGGGGAAGTGCTGCTCGGTCAGAAGTCCTGAGCCGGGCTCATAGCTGGTGAGTGCAACAGCGGTGGTGGCAGGAACCTCTCCCACCTCCAGGGCAGCACTAAAGATGTCTGACTGACAGCTCTAGACTGCAAGAGGGCACAGACCAAGCTGAGGGACCGCCCCAAGTGCACAAATTTCATACAACAGGCCTCTAGTATCTAATAAAATGCTAAGATATTCTAATGAATTGAGCAATGCACTTTCTAAATATCAACTCAAGTTTTCTACTAAATAAGGTTTTAAAAACTAATTATTTGTGAATCCCATCTTTTTCTATTGCATACATTTACAGTAGTCATCATTAACACTATATTAATGTGCCCATCCATTTAAGAAATAAATATACAAAAATTAAACTGTAACTAATACCAAAACTGAAAATATATGTTTTTTACATCAAATGAGTATTAATAGATTTTGATGTTTTTAAAATAACAGTGTGGATATCTGATTCATGGTATGTTTTTCAACATTTGTTCCCAGGCAGTAACACAATTGAGTTTCTCAAGATGACCTGGAAATGTCCCCAGTGGTCTTCACATACAGTTCACGATTTATCTAGGAAATTCGGATGGTAATTATGTTGTTTCTGTATTCTGTCTGACTTTTTTCACTGATAGCATTCACTTCCTTGATGGTAAAATGAAAGAGAAAATTTCTCATCTCACCAATATTACTTCCTAGACTATTTGCAAAATATCAAACGTGAAGCTATGTTATGCAAAGTAAATATAGCATTTTGTGAACTTCAATCTGCATCTTCCCTTTTAAGGCTTAATTATCCAAGTAGTTAATATATTAAGTGATCCTTAAAAGAAAATATAGCCTTAGCTGGTTTGGTTCAGTGGCTAGAGTGTCGGCCTGGGGACTGAAAGGTCCCAGGTTTGAATCTGGTCAAGGGCACAAGCTCGGGCTGTGGGCTTGGTTCCCAGTGGGGAGCATGCAGGAGGCAGCCAATCAACGCTTCTCTCATCACTGATGTTTCTATCTCTCTTTCTCTCTCTCCCCCTTCCTCTCTCTAACATCAATAACAATGTATTTTTTAAAAGAAAATATAGCATTGGCCACAAATATTTTCAATGGATTCTCAATGAAGATTTAACTTTTTAAAATTTTATTTATTTATTTTTATTTTTTTAATATATTCTTATTGATTTCAGAGAGGAAGGAAGAGATAGAACCGTCAATGATGAGACAGAATCACTAATAGGCTGCCTCCTGCATGCCGCCACTGGGGATTGAGCCCATAACCCGGGCATGTATTCTTGACCGGAATCAAACCTGTGACCCTTCAGTTCACAGGCTGATGCTCTATTCACTGAGTCAAACCAGCAAGAGTGATTTTAGTTTTTTAGAAAGTGATGGCTTTATACTAAAATGATTCTTACCTTAATCACCCCAGATCCTACATAAAATTTAATTTATTTATGTTCTAATAGTGAAAATAAAGATTTTTAAAATTTGAACCAGAGGTTATATAGTTTTCAGAATGCCTAAGTATCACATTTAGCCATTTTATTAGAGCATAGTGTATAAAGCAAAATAATAAATGCAACATTATAAACTTAGCATATAAAATGCTCAAATTAAATTAATCAGAAGTATATTATTTTTGTGCTTTTTCAAATACAACAAACATATACAAATATGGACAAAACTACCTATAAAATTACTTAACTCTTTAGAAGGCATAAATATAATATTTGATGTTTTAAACACTTGCTGGGGACCAAAAACATCCATAATTGATAGTTATTTGTGTTTTTTTAGAGAGACATTTGAAAAGCATAAAAGAGTATACAAAATCACTCTTAGCTACTTATTTAGCTACCAAATGAACCTTCTGGCAACTCAGTCCCAGCATCTCAGTTAGGTTTCAGTTACTCTACTTTAGACTCATCTGAAGTAATTCAGAAAGGAGAAAAAATTCAGATTTAGCATTATGATGTGAACATCACTACAAAACTAGCATAATATAATTAATTATATGTGGCAAACTTTATTTGCGTTAACCATGATTTTGTTGTATATAGAAAAAGTAATTACATACCTAAAAGTAAAACTTCTATTTGCATAGAAATGTGCCCTAGGACATACCTATAAATTTAGAAATTTTACAAAATCTCAGGGTATAACTTTCTGAGTTCCAAGAGTTTCCTTGCAAGGGCTATATACTAGAATGACAAAACTGCAAATAGCTAATTTCATGAATCCATTTAAAGTTTCTTCAACTATCTAGAGCATGGCTTACAGTTAATCACATACAAGTTTAATTTTTCAACTTAATTTTTCATGCAGCATCATTATTTCCAAGTAATTATTTCCTCCATGACCAATAACTGAGTATTCTAATTATAAACAGCAGCAGAAATAGCTGGAGCCCATAATAAATAATTTTTAAAGGGTCAAAGAACCATACAAGCAATGTATTACTTTTATGCTGGAATAGCAAAGCACATCGTTTTTCAAATCAAAGTGTAAGAGCTGTATATGCTGGCAAGAAAATAATCTATTAAGGAGCATGTTTGCTCTATCTTTAGCAAGATAAAGCAAAGAAAAGGCAAACAAAAATCATTTCATGAAGAAAAACTTGTTAGGCTGTGTGTTCTGCAAATACCATATTTTGCTCTGCCAAGAAAGAAAATAGTTCAGATTTCTCCTCAGATGCATGGCACAGTAAAATCAATCTAGCTATGGCATAGTTATTCTGAACCACATACTTCTAGAACTGAAATAATCTGAATTAGATGAAGTTCGGAGGTATTCTGGGATATGTAAGATTACACAGCACGCGTAAACTTACCCTTCTAGTCTCACATCCGGCAGACTTCTGTTAAGGGCAATCAAATCACTGGCCATCAGATTAAACTGATTGATTTTAAACAGTTCTTTCATTTTCTCCTGGTCATCTTTAGGAATCAGCACAGCCTTTCCCATTTCTCCTGGCCCTTCTTGGCTTCTTGAAATAACAGCTGTAAGATACACACAGGTACACACATGCATAAAAACATAATGAACTGAATAAATAAACTCTTTTGTTGGATTTGATTCTCAACTGTATTATTTATTTACTGACAATAATACAATCATCCAATCTTTCACTGCTTACTTACAAACCACACACAACACTAAAGAAACAACCTATTTTAATGCATAAACTCAATGCTGCATATTGTCTTTCAGGTCTAGATATATAACATGACCCAGCTAATCAACACTTAATAATTAATAAGTATGACCCGGCTAATCAACACTTAATACAAAATATCAAAAGTAAAACCTTCTCTGACTTCTTTTTTAACATGCTTGTTACTTAGAGATGAAGTTGAGAATTGAGCAGATCAGGTTGCACAAAATAAGAGAACTTGTGAAAATATACCAAGATTAATTTATTTTCACATCCATTAAATGTTTGGTATTTCACATATCTGCTATCATTATATCTTTGTAAAAGTAGGATAGATGGACAATCCTTGATCCCCCATATCAATTTGAATCCATCCTGATAGCACTTTCAAATAAGTAAAAATAATTTTCATAGGGGTGACATATAATTGCAAAGGTAAAGGGACATTTGGAGACTCTGTGTTCTGTAAGTGGGACCTCACAGCAATATCCTGGACTTGACTGTTTATTAAAAGGTCTCAGTATTCAATACACAAGCCAATGTTCTTCCAATTTCCTCCAAGTAATCACTACTCTAATGTTCCTTCTAGCTATGCAATACCTGTTTCAATATGTGTGTGTGTGTGTGTGTGTGTGTAGGGGTGTACACATATGTCTATATGTACCTTAACATCCTACATAATCCTATATAATAAACGGGTAATATGCAAAATGACCCTAATGGAGGAAAGACTGGTCGCTATGATGTGCACTGACCACCAGGGGGAAGACGCTCAACACAGGAGCTGCCTCATGGTCAGTGCACTTCCACAGCGGGACCACAGCTCAGCCAGAAGCCAGCTAATGGCTGGCCAGTGCAGTGGCTGTGGTAGGAGCCTCTACTGCCTCCGTGGTAACACTAAGCCATTAGTCAGATATCCCCCGAGGGCTCCCAGGTTATCAGAGGGACATCTGACTGCCAGCTTAGGCCCAATCCAGAGCAGGCCTAACCTGTCAGTCAGTCATCCCCCAAGGGGTCCAAGACTGTGAGAGGGTGCAAGCTGGGCTGAGGGACCACTGCCTCCTGACTGCACGAATTTTCATGCACCAGGCCTCTAGTATTAGTATTAAAAGTTTTCACTTTCACAGTCATCCTTATAAAATATTCTATACATCTATTAAAGCCAATACCATCCTTATATACATTAACAGGTTGTTTGGCACATGTTATAGTCATAAATGTTTCTTGGAAACAATTGGCTCAACTTATATACTGTTCACTAAGGTAATAAAATAATGCTGAAATATGAAATTACTTCCTTCTGTATTCTTCATGCCCTGGCCAGTATGACTCAGCTGTTTGAATGTTTTTTCATGCATGGAAAAGACACTGGTTCGATTCCTAGTCAGGACACATGCCCAGGTTGCAGGTTCGATCTCTGGCCATTGAGGTGCAGGAGGCAACCGATCCATCAATGTTTCTCTCTCTCTCTTCCCCTTCCTCTCTTTAAATCAATTTTTAAAATGAGCCTCCTCATTTAAAGTATATAAACAGTCCCCACATTGCAATGGCTCTAGTAATCACCTTAGTTCCACCTTAGTTTTAGCTTTGAATAGGAAATTTCCCCAAACCTCACCTCTGCTTGCACTACCAAAATACAAAAACAAAACAAAACAAAAAAAACACAAAAACAAACAAACAAAAGCACATTACTTCCTTGGGGGAGGGGGGGGATAAACACAAAACAAAAAATCCTACCAATTTTCACTTCAAAATGCTTTGGGAAGCCCTATGCAAGGGGACATCAAAACCGAAACAATGGTCCTGGCCAGTGCGGCTAGTTGGTTGAGCACTACCCCAGGCACTGAAAGGTCCCCAATTGATTCCCAGTCAGAACACACACCCATGTTGCAGGTTCCATCCCAGGTCTGCTGCCTGAGGAGGCAACCAACTGATATTTCTCTCTTTTCTCCCTCTCCTTTCTTCCCTCTCTAACAAAACTCAATAAAATGTATTTATTGTTTATTGAAGTGAAACAATGGGCATTTTAAAGAAGTTCCTTACATAGCCAACATTCATTACAAATTGTTCCTAAGATACACAATAATAAACTCAGCATTTGACATGTCATCCCAGAAAAGATTAATCAAGTTTGCAAAAATACAAACACTTTGACCACACACACACACAGAAAAGAGCATTGCATTCATTGAATGTACATGTCATTGTGGAAATAGAACCATATTATAAAAATAATTCCTGAATATAATATTTTATTTATTACAAAGCTGCAAAAATTGTCTAAAATTCTCAAAATTTATTAACTAACGTTAGTCACAGAAAATGTGAAGTGACTATAGTTCAGTAGATTGTTATAAGTAAAGAAACTCCTCCATAAATGTCTGCAATTAAAAATTATTATAAAATAATATTGAATTAAGTATGAGCAGAAAAATGAATCACATCAAATACCGAAAGTATTTTAAGTAATCAAATTAAACCTACTGCTGGATATGAGGTTTTGTTGCTGGTAGTTGTGTTGAATATCTTTTTTTTTTTTTTTTTTTTTAGTCCTTATTCTGCAGAATATCCAGTCTGCTAACGTTGGTGTTAACCTAGAATGCTAACTTCTACACGAGTGGTTCTCAACCTGTGGGTTGTGAACCCTTTGGCAGTCAAACGACCCTCTCACAGGGGTCACCTAGGACCATCCTGCATATCAGATATTTATTTACATTATGATTCATAACAGTAGCAACATTACAGTTATGAAGTAGCAACTAAAATAATTTTATGGTTGGGGGTCACAACATGAGGAACTGTATTTAAAGGGCCAGAAGGTTGAGAACCACTGTTCTACACTCACATCAAGCGAGCTCCCTTGTCCTTTAACTTTGGTTGGGAAGGTGCTGACAGCATTAGGGGCAGAAGAATAATGAGGTTGAGCTACTTATTTCCCTGGTTCCCTCTCTGTGGGGTTGCTGAGGGTTGGCTCTCCCACGCACAATGATAATGTCATGGGGAATGTCCTATGACCAGTTAAAGAACTGGTAGAAAGAAACAATACAGGGGTGGTCATGAAAGTCCTCTGGTGAAGGGAATCCACCTACAGACAAAACTTCAGAGAGGAAACCTGAGCAAATACTGTGTGAATAAGGAATGGCTTCAGGTAGCAATGGCGACACTAATCCATGAGTAGTAGTTAACAGGCTGACCAGCTGGTAGGAGATTTAAAGGAATAAGCATGAAAAATTAATGACAAAGAAGTCTGATGGGAGGGGTATGGAAGATATTAATGTCCCATGTAATCTTCCAGAAAGGGCTTCCACTGCAGAGGAGCCTGCAAAACTCAGATGGACAAAATTATCCCTACTATAGCTCAGCCAGTCTTTTTATTTTTTCAATTAATCTTTTTCAGTTTCTTTTTTTTCAATTGTTCAATGGGAGGGAGACCAGGACAACTCAGAGGAAGAGTATGCATGGATCTGATGACATGAACTTTTCACCACAGTTGCTAGGATTATGGCCACCCAATCTGCCAATAGCAAGGTGAAACATAAGGGGCACCATTCTTGATCAGCTGGTGATTGGACGCCTTTTATCATGGCGAGGAAAAATGTCTTCTTACAGGGGGAAAGAGATCTGGAATCTATCTTCTCTAGCTACAGTTCTGTCGGTACCACCATTTGTAGATGTATAAAATCCTATTTTTCTTGGATTTTGGCATAATCTCACTTCAAACCAGGGAAAATAATTTATGGAAAAGAAATGCAACCATGGGTTCACTCAAAATATCCCCTGGTCTCATGTCCTCAATGCCTATAAGCAGCTGACCTGCTGAAATACAATATGCTAACAACTGCTGGAGCACCATTTGGGAGAAAAAACCTTGTGGATTACCAATATCCAAAATGTGATATCTATAGATAGAATGAAGAGGCCCAGTAATCAAAGAAAGAAGTGAGAGTGAAATCTCTTCAGCAAATAACTCATTGAAGCAATATTTGTTTTCTCTCTATATAACCTGGGGCTTTATGCATGGAAGGGTTCTAGTTTCCATGTGAGAAATGCTCCCACTGGAGAACACAATCACAACTCTGTTTAATTGGAAATTGAATCTACCCTCTGGCCATTATGAGCTCCTTAAGCTGTTGAAAGTACTGGCAGAGAAAGGGACCACAATAATGGTTGAGGTGATGGATGTTATTTACCAACAGGAAATTAGATCACTGCCACACAACGGGGGTGGGGGGGGGAGGAAAGCATAACTATTTCTGGAACCTGGAGGGTTTTTTCCCCCTCTGGAGCACCTCACTTCTGTACTAGACTGAGTAATAGAAAAATGAAGCAACCCAATAAGGGCAAACCAATCAAAAGCTTATATCACAAGATCATATACCACCAGGTAAAGAATATCATGCAGACTAATTACTGATGGAGCTTAGGATACACATTGCACAAATGTAGCTAAAAGAATATATAATTATCGCCCAGCCAGTGTACTCAGTTGTTGAGTGTTAACCTATGAACAAGGAGGTCATGGTTCAATTCCTGGTCAGGGCACATGGTTAGACCTCCTGTCAGGGGTGTGCAGGAGGCAGCCAATCAGTAATTCTCTCTCATCATCATTCTCTCTCTCTCTCTCTCTCTCTCTCTCTCTCTCTCTCTCTCTCTCCTTCCCTCTCTCCCTCCCTCCCTCCCTTCATCTCTGAAATCAATAAAAATATTTTTACAAATATATAATTATCATCTAAGACCCCCATGAACAGCCCACATAAATCATGAGACTATAACAGCTTCTGTATATTTTATGTTATTTATGACATAAATTTCCCTACTTTTGTCTAGATTACTTTATATAAAGAACATTGAGTTTTGCTAACATTTTAGGTTTTGCTTGGGAATATGAGTAGTCTGACCTCAATTCATAGGATATAGGAGTTGATGGAATTTGTGTATCTCTTGTATTAGGGACACATATGCTTCCCCTGGAAAAGAGTAGAAAGCTGAGAAGAAAGATGACTGGACTGCAGGAAATTTGTTCCTCCAGATCCAAACTCCACTCTTATCTTTCTCATATAATCACCTAGGAATCTGACCTGTATGAACTACATCTGGACTTTCTTCTCTGATTTCAGATTGGATTTGGCCAATGGAGAAACCAGTAAGTATTTGGACAGTAGAACAAAAATAAAGACAAGATATTTACTCTCTTGGCAAATCCTTATGTAGTAGTCACAAACTGGCTCTCTCCCCAGACCAAAAGGTATATAGTCTCTGTCAGGTGATTCTCTCCACAAAAGTATTGTTTAGTAAGTTCATATAAGTGCTTCCTCCTCTTCCATTTAAGGGCAGGGTATAATAATGACTTAACCCCAGATAACAATCATCCCTTCTTGCTTTTTCTAAATTCTATAGACTCCTTTATAAATAGGAGTTATATTGTATTAAATTCTTCTTTGCTACTTGGTTAAAGCATAACATGTTTCCTGATGATAAAAGAGTTTAGAAAGTATGTGGAAACCTTAGTGGATTCCCCACTTATACAACCAAGTTTAAAATTAAACTACATTAATTAACACTTAATCCATCATTTTCTCTGGACTGAATTCTACTTTAACTCTCTAATATACTTTCTCAAAGGTCTTCTTTATTTTTTTAGGAGGGGGGGTCATGTTCTTCCATCAGTTAAAAACATAAACATGTTTCTGTAATTAATTAGACTTATTCATTGGTGATTAATATAGGTATTACATCAAATCAAAAATAGAAAATCTAAAATAAAAATAAAGAAAAATCTTAATATTTTATTTTTCTATTCCAATCCTATCTAATAAAATAATAATATGCAAATTGACCATCACAAGATGGCTGCCACAATGTGGTCAAAGATGGCTTTCCCCATGTGGTCAAAGATGGTCGCCACAAGATGGCCAGCAAGGGAGGGCAGTTGGGGGGAGGGATCCAGGCCTGCAGGGGAGGGCAGTTGGGGGGGAGGGACCCAGGTCTGCAGGGGAGTGCAGTTGGGAGGGACCCAGTCCTGCAGGGGAGGACCATCCTGGCAGGGGGAGAGCAGTTAGGGGCAATCAGGCTGGCACACGAGCAGTTAGGCATTGATCAGGCTGGCAGAGAAGTGGTTAGGGGCAATTGGCAGGTGAGAGGTCGGGATCCAGCAGTCCTGATTGTGAAAGGGATGTCCAACTGCCCGTTTAGGCCCAATCCCGTGGTGGGATCAGGCCAAAACGGGCAGTTGGACATCCCTCAAGGAGTCCCAGATTGGAAAGGGTGTAGGTTGGGCTGAGGGACACCACCTCTACCCCCCAATCCCACTCTGTGCATGAATTTCATGCACCGGGCCTCTAGTGAAGTATATTAGGCATCCTTGAGATTCATAGAGCACACAGAGTTTTGGAAATCACTGTAGAAAGTGATAGGATGCATTTCTTTTCTTATCTCAAGACATTTTGCTGTCAAGAAAGGTTGATTTTTCCTCATTGTTTGGTAGTTGTTATGTAGGTACTATTTTCATATTTGTACTCACTTCTTCCTGCTGATTATGGGGTTGACGTTCTTATTGATATTCTATAATCGAACAATATCAAGCAAATAATAAATTACTAGATGGAATTTCTTAGGAGAAAAACATGGAATAGGTTCAAATGGTAGGTGTTCTTTGCTACCTTCCCTGAGAATCACTTTATCACATGTTGGGGAATAAGGTATGTTAAGGTCTTGCATATGTATTCATTCTTATGTGGAGTAATGAGTGGGGTTTGAGGGAAATCAAAAACTGGAAAAAGAAAGTTTAGAATGGTAGGACACAAAGAGTGGAATCATGAAGGTACAATTTGCTTCTTTTGTTTTAAATACTAATCAACATGGATTCCTTGGAATCTTGTATTGCCAGTCTCTAGGATGCTGAAAATATGAGACTAATGAAGGTCTGTAGGGTTTACATTTCAAAATTATCAGATGTAACCATGAGAGTAAGCTTGCATATTTCACATAAGTTCAAAAAATAAATTTATATCAATGCTTCAAGTTAGCTGTAACAGAATAGGCTCAGATTTTCTATTACCTAAATGTTATTTGATTTTTAAATCAGATCTTTGTCAGAAGTTCCAGTAATAATTTCAGGGTATCAAAATAAATAAATGTAAATTTGCTGCAAGCGGCAGCATAATGTGAAATGTAACATTTTGACAATTATTTTGTTCATGGAGAAAATCTCTGGTGAAGGGGGAGAAAGCCCAGCGTTCTACCCAGACTAAAAGCTAACCTCAATGATCACATATCTAATGAGTACCTGTCTCCTACTGCCACCCCTTATGCTTATGTTTGAGGCATTCCAACATTTTAATGACCATCTGCATAAACCAGCTGCTGATCCTTGTATTTAAATCTTATTGCTCAACATTAATTTATACTGAATTTTTAGTTTGCCACAGCCTCTGAGCCTTTTCTGTTAGTTAATAATAATAATAAAAATAACTAGGATACTAATAATATGCTTCATTTAATAGTCACAAGAATTAAATTGATTGTGCTGACAAAATAATGCAAATATGCCATTTAAATTTCAGAAATCCATCATAAGTTGCCTTTACCCTTTATCAAGTATCCAAACATTATAGGAACTCAACCATTCAAAACATGCAAGGCCTAAGTCAATACTAATTTAATAAGCATCTACTTTCTGAAACAAAGAAATATAATTCTACAATATAAATGCTGACATAAACATCAACATGATGCTTAACTGCCAGTAAGTACATGCTCTTTCTTAAAATTCATCAGCTCTCTATAACATATTGTCAAATGTACCCTGGCTTTTATTATCTAAACCTTGTTTTGTTTTAATAAGTGAATTTTAGTTACATCATAAGGTCAAAGGCATACTACAGAGCAAATTACAGATTAAATTACTGAACCAATATAAAATAATAGACAGTGCTCTAAACCTAAACATAAAGCAATAACCTCCTCATTTTTTCTTTATAGTTTCCTCTTAAAACCCTTAACATCCCACCTGACTATATATAGTAAATATATATATATATATATATATATATATATATATATATATATACTTAAATATATAAAGTGTGTGTGTGTGTATATATATATATATATATATATATATATATATATATATATACACTAATAAAAGAGAAACATGCAAATTGGTGTCACTCACTCTGCTACACCCAAGCCACACCCACCAGCCAATCAGAGCGACTATATGCAAATTAACCCAACCAAGATGGTGGCCAGCAGCCACGGAGCTGGAGCAAGTAGGAGGCTTGGTTGCCCCAGTGATGGAAGAAGACAAGCTTCCCGACTGCCCTGGCTGGTTGTGGCCGCCACTCTAGGCAACAAAGTTTCAATTATAGAAGATAAATAAATCCCAGATACCTGCTTCCAGCCAGTCTCGATAGGAGCTTGAGTCACTGGGGGCCGTGGCTAACCTGCAAACAGCGATCAGCCCCTCACCCAGTCTGGGCAGGCACTCCAGCAGGACTCCCCTCCCTGAAGGGAGTGTGGCCAGTCTGAAAATGGCCCTCAGCCCCTCACCCAGGATGGCCAAGAACTCCAGTGGGAAACCCACCCTGATCTGGGACACCCTTCAGGGCAAACCAGCTGGCCCCCACCCAAGCACCAGGCCTCTATCCTATATAATAAAAGGGTAATATGCAAAGTGACCCTAATAGCAGAACGACTGGGAATGACTGGTCACTATGACACACACTCATCACTGGGGGGCAGACGCTCAATGCAGGAGATGCACCCTGGTGGTCAGTGTGCTCCCACAGGAGGAGCTTTGCTCAGCCACAAGCCAGGCTGACAGATGCCAGTACAGCAATGGTGGTGGGAGCCTCTCCAGCCTCCTCAGCAGTGCTAAGGATGTCTGACTGCAGCTTAGGCCTGCTCCCTGCTGGCAACTGGACATCCCCCGAGGGCTCCTGGGCTGCCCGAGGAATGTCTGACTGCCAGCTTAGGCTGATCCCCTAGGGAACAGGCCTAAGCCAGCAGGTGGACATCCCCTAAGGGATCCTAGACTGCAAGAGGGCACAGGTCGGGCTGAGGGACCCCTCCAAGTGCACAAATTTTTGTGCACTGGGCTTGTATTGTGTATACATATACATATGTGTGTGTATGTGTGTGTGTGTTATATTTTGGCAAAAATATATATACACACAAGATTTTTTGGTGGTAATTTTTAATTATCCTATTGATACTACTTTCTTCTTTTATAATATTTGATGATTTCATTTTTACCTTTTTATACTATATATGGAAGTGTTTAATTCATTATATAGGGTGGGCAAAAGTAGAGTTACAGTTATAATACAAAAATTATGCAATAATCAATAAATAATAATACAAGAATAAACTGTTTCACTGTACATCTACTTTTGCTGTCCCCTGTATATGCATAATTCATTTAAATCCTGTACTACTTAAGACCTTTGTGGTTTAAATTTATTTTTGGAGATTCTCTACTCTGACTTGTTTTTTAAGGTAACTCTATATAAACCTTTGGAGGGCCTTTTCCCCATGAATTTATTTTAACATGAAGAAAAAAAAAAGCAGCTTACTCTCACATAGCTGCCTTCCAGTGTTTAGAAATAAATCCAGTATTCTATGGAATAAGTAGTAGCAGTCACTTTAGAAAACAGCTTTAAAATCTCTTATGTTAGGAGTTAATGTCATCTAACAGGTAATTCCATAGCAATTTATGGTTAATAGCTCTTCGGCATACTACTGGGAAGGAGCAACTAATTTAATATGCATCATTATATTGTTATATGTTCATGGTTATTTTATATTTATTCTTCTGTATTGCTGAAACAATTTGAATTATATTGCTTTTCTTATTTTATAGTACATAGAAGTAAAAATACTTCAGTAATTTCCAAATTGGATTTGTTTGATGAATTTAAGTACAGCAATAAGTGTTCTTTTAGAAGTGGACTTTAAGGTTGATTATTGATCAAATTTTAGTTAATCTTCTGTTTCAGCTCAGCAAACACATTCCACTATCCCTTAAATGTTGTTTCCTTCCAGCTCTATTTCTTCAATCTGGCCTCTTTGTTCCTATGTACTGTGCTATTTTATGTACTCTCAAATAGGAAACTAATTAAATTAAAAGATTTAATCTAGATAGATATGTGCATTGTATGTTTCAGAGTATGCTCATTTACATTCATGAACACCCAGATACCTGCACATCTTATAAAATTATACATTCATAATATCTCAACATTGGACATTTAGGTGAATGCACTGAAGTGTTTTAAATAGTAAATTATTTAGAGCCAGAGTATCTAGATCTATTTACCTAATGGGATTACAAAATAGAGTTTAGCTTGCAAGTCAGTATTGCAAATTTATCCCCTTGATCTTAATTTATGATGTATATTGAAAGTCAATTTAAAGGCATCAAATAATTCACAGAGCATAGCATCTCTTTTTTATGATTTCCTCATTTATGTCCTACCTACGAAATATCTACTTGCCCTAATCACTGAATTTTCTTCTATTATTTTCTTGTGTAATTTGTATAGTTATACTTACTCCATATAGCTTTATAATCCATTTCAAGTTAATTTAGAATAAATAAATGTTTAGATAAAAGTTCATTTTTTATGTCTACATATGGATAGCCTATTGTTTTAGCATCTCTTGTTGGAAAGACTGTACTACCTGTCAAGGTTGCTTAAAATTAATTGACCAATAACTGTATGTCTAAAGTAATAACAATAATAAGCATATAGAAAAGTGAAATTTAACAAAACCTTATTTTAAAATATTTATAAGGAACTTTGACATGAAAGAAGTATCGTAAGTATAGGATGGAGAAATTGGTAATTCTCTGTTAAACTTATCTGTGCAATATGTTAAATAGTATAACATCATTTGAAAGTATAACCAGGTTAGCTTAAAATGCATATTGTAAATTCTAAAGCAACCATAAAATTTTAACTTATGAAGTATAATTTATATTATAAGGAAAGATAAAATCATAAAATCTCAAGTATATAAAGAGAAGTAGAGGAAAAACCAAGATGGCGGCATAGGTAAACAGCAGAAAATGCTGCCTTGCACAACCAGTTAAAAATACAACGAAAAGAAAAAACAGACATCACCCAGAACCACAGGAAGGCTGGCTGAGTGGAAATCCTACAACTAAAAGGGAAGAGGAAAACACATTGAGACTCAGAGGAGGTACAGAAGTAAAGTGCAGAGGTATAGAGACGCGTGTGGAAAGGGCTGGCAACTGAGGAAGCAGTGGTCTTTTTCAATCTGGAGGGAGGCACAAGATCCTGACAGCTCTGTACTCCAGTTCTCGGCCAGTTTCTGGGGATTCAGACTCATATGGAGAGAAAATGGACTATCTGGCATTGGGAAGAACTCCAGAGCAGCTTTCTCTCAGTAGTGCTTGCGGCAATTACCGAGGGACACTGAGAACTGAGAACTGTGGCTTCTCAGGGCGGGCAGGCTGAGGAACAGCCATAGCTGGGTGCTCCATTGTGTTGATTCCCTGAGACCCTGCCCTACCCAAGCTGCTTGCAGGGGGGTTTGCATATGAAAAGCTTGGCCCTTGGCAATCCACAGCTACCTAACAAACTGCAGCTAGGTCAGACAGACCCAGAACATCCAAAAGAAGGCCCAAGGCCCCACAAAAGCCTGCATTTCTTCATGGCGCGACTTCATCTGGGCACCTCCAAACCACAAATAGAGAAGAGGAATCTGCAGATCTCTCTGTAGCTCGTGCTGGGTAGCCTCAGGCTGAAGATAAATTAGCACCTCCTTAGATATTCAAGAGACAGTGAACCCAGTGGTCATAGTGGGACCACCCAGACTACAACTCCTCAGAACCATAAAAGACACACTGAAGGGGCAGACTCAGTGAGAACCAAAGCCACACTGAAGCAAGTCTTGACCCAAAAGGGTGTCTCCAGCACAGAAGTTCTCCCACCATAGACACAGCTGATTCTCACAGTCAAGTGGCCTGGAGGTCAATTCCTTCCAGTGATCCCAAAAACAATCAAGGCTTAACTACAACAACACTGTGTACAAAGCTCCCAAAGGGATCCACCAAGACTGTCCACCTCAGGTAATTGGGGAGGCTGAGCCACTGGGCCCTATAGGACACCTAGCATAGAAAGCCACTCTATCAACACAGGGAAGCAGCCAAAATGCGGAGACAAAGAGACAGATCACAAATGACAGAAACGGAGGAAAGCAAACGACTGGATATAGAGTTCAAAACTACGGTTTTTCAAGAATTTTCAAGAAACCGCCAATAAATTTAGTGAGACCCTCAATAAATCTAGTGAGACCCTCTAGGATATGAAAAAAGACCAACTAAAAACTAAGAATACACTGACTGAAATAAAGAATATTATACAGAGATCCAACAGCAGACTAGAGGATCACAAGAATCAAGTCAAAGATTTGAAATATGAAGAAGCAAAAGCACCCAACTGAAAAAGTAAAAAGAAAAAAGAATCCAAAAATATGAAAATAGTGTAAGGAGCCTCTGGGACAACTTCAAGTGTACCAACATCAGAATTGTAGGAGCGCCAGAAGAAGAGAGAGAGCAAGATATTGAAAATATATTTGAAGAAATAATAACAGAAAACTTCCCCCACCTGGTGAAAGAAATAGACTTACAAGACCAGGAAGTGCAGAGAACCCCAAACAAAAGGAATCCAAAGAGGACCACACCAAGACACATCATAATTAAAATGCCAAGAGCAAAAGACAAAGAGAGAATCTTAAAAGCAGCAAGAGAAAAACAGTTACCTAACAAGGGAGTACCCATACGACTGTCAACTGATTTCTCAACAGAAACTATACAGGCCAGAAGGGAGTGGAAAGAAATATTCAAAGTGATGAATAGCAAGAACCTACAACCAAGATTACTTTACCGGGCAAAGCTATCATTCAGAATTGAAGCTCTAATAAAAATCTTCACATATAAGAAAAAGCTAAAGGAGTTCATCACGACCAAACCAGTATTATATGAAATGCTATAAGACATCCTTTAAGAAGAGGAAGAAGAAAAAAAAATGTAAAGATAAAAATTATGAAAAAAGTGACAACAAATACATATCTATAAACAAGTGAACGTAAAAATCAAGTGAATAAAAAATCTGATGAACAGAGTAAACTGGTGAATATAATAGAATCATGGCATAGAAAGGGAGTGGACTGACAATTATTGGGGGGTGGGGAAAGGGTGTGGGGATGCAGGAAGAGACCGGACAAATATCGTACACCTATGGATGAAGTCAATGGTAGGGGGATGTAAGGGAAGAGGGTGGGGTGGGAACCGGGTGGAGGGGAGCTATGGGGGGGGAAAAGAGGAACCACTGTAATAATCTGAACAATAAAGATTTAATTTAAAATAATTAAGACTTCAAAAGTTAAAAAAAGAGAGAAGGAAAAAAAGTAAAAAAAATTGGTTCAAGAACAATTGCAATGAATAGAAAATATTTATAAACATAGAAGATATTAATACAACTATACCAATAACCATTTTAAGTATAAATGCTCTACATACTCTAAGTAAAGTCAGGTTGTCAGAGTAGGTAAAAAAAAAATCTATGTTTTCTACAGGAGACTCATTTTAAATATAAAGACATAGGTAGGTTAAAACTAAAAGAATGGAAAAATATAGATCATGCTAACAGAAT
>PVJC01008318.1:0-48841 GCA_004026665.1 Murina feae | reverse complement strand
TTTGGCTGCTTCCCTTTCTGATTTAGGCGATCACTGCGAGGGATTAACCTCTAAGCCACTTGGTTATGAGAGTCAGCTGTGTCTACAGTGGGAGAACTTCTGTGCTGGAGACACCCTTATGAGGCAAGAGTTGTTTCAGTGGAGCTTTTATGCTCACTGCATCTGCCCCGAGTGTGTTCCTTGTGGATCTGTTTTGTTTGGGTTAGTCCCACTCTGGCCACTGGGTGAGGCTGGCTCCTGTATCTTTAAGGAGGCGTTGATTAAGCCTCTGCCCTAGCTCTGATGCAGCTTGGGAGGGGCGGGGCCTCGGGGAGTTTGCAGGGCAGGGCGGAGCAAATAGCTATGGCGCTTTTCAGCCCTGCACTGAGAGACACCAGGTCTCTGTGTCCCACGGTAATTGCTGCAAACAACGCTGAGAGAAACCCGCTTTGGGTTTCCTCCTGGTGTCAGTCAGTCCCCCTTCTCCGGGTGTCTGGGTCCTCAGAAACTCGCTTGGAACTGGAGTTCAGAGCCGCTGGGGACTTGTGGCTCTCTTCGTTTTGGAAAAGAACCGCGTCCCCCGGCGCCAGCCCTTCCCCGAGCCCCGTGCGCCCGCCTCCGTACCTCTGTACTTTGCTTCTGCTGCTCCTCTGAGTCTCAGACTCTTTTCTAGTTGTAGGATTTTCACTCAGCCAGCCTTCCTGTGGGTGCGAGTGGTGTCCGTGTATTCTTTTCGTGGTTTTTCTGAAATAGTTGTTCACGGCTGCATTTACGGTGTCTACCCTATGCCGCCATCTTGTTTCTCCTCAGTAACACTTATTTTAAATTCATTCCTAATGTGGCTTCAATCTCTGAAATAATTTTTTTATCTTCCATATCTTTCCTGATTACTTCCAGCTTAAGGCTTTCATTTATTTTCTTTAAGGTAGGGGTCAGCAAATTTTTTGTTACAGGACCAGATATTAGATATTTTAGATTTGTGAGCCATACGATGTTTAACACAACTATGCAGCACTATACTGCAAATATGGCCACAGACAGCATAGAAATAAGCAGACATGACTGTGCTCCAATAAAATGACATTTACAAAAGCAGGCAACTGGTGCATGGCCTGCAATTTGCCTACCTTTGCTTTTAGCAATCTGAACTAAAACACACAATTGCCTGTAATTTATTTGCATCCATGGAGAACAGTAAGTTATCTGAGCACAAGCTACATGTTTTTTCTTTGAAGAATACTCCCTATAATATGTGCTAATCATCTGTTTTATTAAGTGCTCCTTTTCTTTTCCTTAGGACCCTCTTTCCCACCCCCACCTCAGACACAGACCATGGGGAGTACCTTTCCAGTTACTATTCCTGCTTGAGCACAATTAATAATTGCTGGAGAAATCACATGAGAAAGATCAGGGAAGTGCACAGAGGCAGCCTGCAGCTTGTGTTCAAACTGCTCTCAGAACCGTCTTACCAAACGCCACACCTTCTGCCCCAGGACACAGCTGTCCTCAGCTTTCAGTGCTCAGATGGCTCACAGAACAGCCATAGTCACACGGCCACTATGGAGCTATCTGGCAATGACTGCCTCACCTCCACCTTCCCCTCAGATCGAACTCTACACTGCCCTCAGCCAGGAGGCTGTGACACAGGCAGGACAACTGGTTTCTCCTTCAGTAGCATGTTTCTTCCATAAGGCAGAATGCGAGTGGTTATCCATAAACAGTCTCCATTCCTGTGTAATGTCATTTTGTGGGCCTCTTATTACTCCACATTCATTTGAGCAAAATCTACAGACTACATCATATATGTAAGGTCAGCATAATATATTTTGAGTGAGTGCACAAGGAATTATTTTAAGCAACTACATGTAACCCAAAGTTATGTGACCACGTAAATACTGTGTGAAAGAACCTCAGTGAAAAATGCGCATACAAATAAAGGATGTTTCATTTGTTCAGTGCTGCTTACTGAGCAGTTTTATTGCTTAGGATTCTGTGAGTTAGTTCAGCAGGGCTGGGGGGAGGGGGTGGTGGCTCCTCTGTGCTCCTTGTGGAGCTGATTGAGGTGATCTGATTGGGACTGCGGGACCCAGATGGCCTCCCGCACAGGTCTGGGCCCTGGGTGGCAGATGCACTTCAGTTCTCACATGCCTCCATCCCCATGATCCCTTGTGCAGACCAAGCTTTTCTACAAAACAGAAGCTGCACGATTTTGGAAGGCATCAGCCTGAAGTGACCTGGTATTGCTTCTTCTGCATGCTACTGGTGAGAGGGTCACCCCAAATTCTAGAAATGGGCACAGAATTGCCCCTTTATGAGGAAATGGTAGAGTCACATTGTAAGAGGTGTGCAGGATGGCAGGGGTTCTACAGTCACCTCTGGAAAAACCCACCATCTTGTGATGACTAGAACAACAGTTGATTGATTCAGTATAGTAAGAATAATTTTGCCTTCAGTTTGTGGTTTCATGTAAGGCTCTGCCTATCTTTACCATCATGCAGTGATAGTTAGGTTTATATGGGGGCAATAGTAATTCAGACTAACACCTGGAATATGGAAACTCACTTTCAGGTCACTAGGCTTGAACAGATGTTCTAACTTGGCCCTAACAGCATCAATGCCACAACATACTTCCCAGAAGAGCTTGTTTCCTGGAGCATGCCCAGCCACCTACCTCAGCCAGGTGTTTCCCATTACCTGCACCCACTCGCACACCCAGGTAAGCCATTCCAGAATTAGGTCCTGGCCCAGCAGCTCTGGGTGTGCAGCAGGAAGTTACTTTACACTCATGACTGCCAGATGGTCCATCTCCCAACTCATGGGTCCCGCCATGCTGCCTAAACATGCTCTTGGGAAGCCAGCTCTGACTCCTCTGTGACCCCTCCAGCCGGTCCTGACCACCTGGCTCTGCCTCTTGGTCTGACTCTCACCTCTGGAATCCAACTTCTGAGCTGGCTCAGGGCTCCCTTGAACAACAGGTCCTGGCCTTGCCATAGATCTCAGATTCGGTGTTGATCACCATCACTACCAGTAAATAAGATCTGCACACCTTATCGTGTGCTTGAAGGCAGACAATGACAGCACTTCTCAAGCTTAGTCTAAAATGTGCTGCCAACAGAAGTATGATGCAGCCATGGACGACAGTGTTAATTTTCTATTAGTCACATTAAAAGAGTAAAAGAAAATATGAAGTTCAATTTAATGTTTTACTTAACTCAATATGTACATTATCAGTTCAATATAAAATATTATCAAGACATTTTACAGTAATTCCTCATGTACTAAGGATTCAACATCCAGTGTGTATTAGATGTTTGCAGCACATCCCAGTTCAGACGGGGCCCCCTTCAAGTGCTCAGTAACCACTTGTGCTTGTGGAGCCTGCATGGGAGTCCAGCTAGAGTCAGCCTCGTGGAGGAAAGGCGAGGCGGGCCTGTCATGTAAGGCACTGCCTGAATCCTGTCTGCTTAACCTGCCAAGACAGTGCTAGGCTTCCTGGAGGAGGCCGCCTCCTCACGGGACACAGCTGGAGGAATCCTCCCACTCCCTTCTGTGTAATTGTCTCCACCTCCTGCCTCTTCCACAGTGATTTATCAGTGGTGCCAACTAGGAGAAAGAGGGCTTGGAAAGTAGCATAACTAGCTCCTAATTCATGACCATTTATGACATTTGAATGCTTGCCTTGTTCATGTGTAAATGGGCATGATACCACACCCCCAACCTCCCAACTGGAATACCTGGGGAGCAGAAACCCCAAGAACCTCTCAGGGGCGTGCTGGAATGCAGTGCTGAGGAGAGGGCAGAATCTAGAGTGCAGTGGGCAGCCATCTGAAAGGCCACAGCAGACACTGCTCCTCCAGCCCAGGGTCTGATTCAGCAAATTTGAGCTGGGGCCTGAACCTCTGCATTTCTAACCAGTTCCTCGGGGAAGCTGCTGCTGGTTAGGGAGCTACACTGACAACAACTTGCTGTGGTTGGAGCTCAGACTCAGATTATACCACCTGTGTTTAAACCCTAGCTCTGGAATTTCTGGGTAACTTCTGGCACATCTCTTAATGGTCCTGTGCCTTGGAAAAATGAGAGCAATAATAGTTCCTACAGGATTGCTTTTAGGAATAAACTAGTTAATATATGTAAAGTGCCCGGAGCAGTGCCTGATACATAGTAAGTGTTCAAGGACTATTATTTATCATGATGATGACAATGGTGATTATGTAGCTTGAGAGGGTTAGTGGTGCCTGAGGATCCAGTTCATCTCCATGACCAAGCTCTGGCAATGTACTGCACTGGGAGGGCGACTGAAAGGGTGGAGTCTGTTTAATCCTCATTCTATTGGAGCCACAGAGTTTTATAGCTGGAAGGGGCCTGAGAGATGTTCTCATTCATTTTAAAGACAAAGCAACTGAAACTGAGAGATTTCGTGACTCACCTAAGGTCACACACATATTTAGTGCCTGAGCTGGACCAGAGCCTTCATTTCCCTTTCAGTATTCTTTCTATTGCATCACAGGAACATACATTTTCCCAGTGGCTGTGACTAGGAATGCATTTTCTTGTAGAAGTTCTAAGTGGTTGTTAGGAATAGCTGCATGGACTTCTGTGGGCTAATCTGGGAACCTGATCCGTCTGTCAATAACAATTTATAGAATGTCTGCTGGTGCCAGGTCCTGCACTAGAGTCAGCAAGTATGTCAGATGGAAATAAGTAAACACTGTGCCTTCTTGGGTTATGGACTTCCAACATTTATATAGGAAAAGGATTTTAAAAGTCTGATGTTTGACATAAGTAAGAACTTCTGAGACATAAACTCCAGGTAGTATCCAGAAGATGGGCACAGAAGCTTTCCAAAACCTCCCTCCTGATCAAAATTATCCCTGCCCACGGCTCCTACTCCAGACGCCCTTAATGCGGATGGACACCTGACATATTCTGGGCCAATCAGAGTCTAAAAAACGTCTGTGTTAGGAGACTTAGAACCTGAATGAGTAGGACAGCACTGAGCCTTGGAGCTATACGGCATCACAGGCAGTCAGCACACCCTGCTAAAGCCAGGGCAGGCCTGCAGAAGCAGCACTACAGAGCTATGCCAGCGAAGACCCACCTGGGTACAGGAGCAGGAGAAGGAGATACTACAAGGCTTGAGGGGTGTGTGAGGGAAGAGATGCACAAACACACAGGAAAGCTGGTTTCATCTCCCAGTTCCTGGGAAGGATCCCTACACTCCTTTTATAAATTCCTTCTTACTTGAATTTGAGTCAGTTTCTGCTCCTTGAACCAACAAGGTCAGATGAAAACAGCTGGAGACCAAGCAATACTTCCAGAATTCACAGAGTCAATCATGTTCTAGGCTCTGTACTCGGAGCTGAGAAGGCAGTTCCAAGGGGCAAGGCACCACCTGCTTCCCCAGAATCCACAGGAAGTCTGCCATGTTCCCACAACAACACAAGGCTAACGGGGTGAATGCTAGCGGGAAAGGAGACATGGGAGCGCCAAGGAAGACAACATACCAGTGGAGTGGGAGAGCTTCGGAGGACTATCAGACTGTTCTAAATCCCAAAGCGCACAGATGCTGCCCACTCTTTACCCCCCTGAAGCCTGCAGGCTGGGACACACACCCCTTCTCTGTAACTGGGAATTGGTGTCCTGTTCAACTCATTTCCAATGTGTTTCCCCACCATGTACTCATTCATAAAACTCAGGATTTCAATTTAAATGTCACTCTCCACTCAAGATCTTAAAATAAGGTTTGAACAGTTTGAGATTTAATTGTTCTGCCTTTAATTTTTGTTTGCCAAATATAAAATACCCCAATCTAAACAGTACATAAGCTTTGTTCTTCTGTGAGGTCAAATTGCTATTATTGACTTTGTCTTACCCATGAGCATAATGTTTCTGTTACAATTATTTCTTAGATGCTGACTCTGTAATGTCCTTGATTGGAAGATATGAAAAAGGAAGCCAGTTATATTTAAGAAAACACTTATTATAACAGTACTATTTGCACCTAGTGATATAGGAGGAAGAATTCTACTGTATATAAAAATAATAATTTATAGACAACTTTACCTCCAATAAGGACTCCTCCAAGCTACTGGAAATTAAGTAAAGAGCTCCTTTATGTCTACCAAGTTAAAAAGAAAATCAAGAGAGCTCCTAAATATTCAATTATTGTTTTTAAAGAAAAGATGGTGATGGGAGATTTTTTTTCAGGGTCTATGTAACTCTAAATGAAATCTAGAAAAACAAACTGTAGATAAATTTAATCAACATTTTCTAGATATTTAACTTATCAAGTATTTGAAAATTCTAAAATGCCCCCAAATTTTTTTTTTAGAGAAACTAAACTGAAATTACCAGAGACTAGAGAACAAATATTTATTTTTCGGTTACTAAAATTTTCAGAAGTCTGACAAGTATCAATGACTGCTTGAGGTCCATTATTAACAATAAACAATTGTCTATTACTATACAACCCCGTGAGTAATGTCAACTAGCAAATGCTAAAGGTCAAGACGGAGGAGCAGGCTTTTCTGTACTATAGCACTACATTCCTCACATTCATTCATATAACTGACAATGTCTTCATTGTTGTCCTGAACACTAATTTAGTGTTGTATTTTTTTTTGCTTGTGTCAATGAGTGTCAAAATATTGTTCTTTTAATACATGGAACTATTTGCATAGAGCTTTATTACTGATCTTTAGATGTTAGCCAGAGGCAAAATAACACAGAGAAGCTCCAGTTGGGAAATCCCACTAGCAATGAAAGGCAAGAGTCTTGAACATATTCTGCTTTTCTGCCAATTTTTCTCTCCAAGTACACAATGGTTTATTGACCCCACAATTGGTGAAATTAAAAGCAGTGTCAGACACCACAAAAATTACTTCAACTATAAGACACAAGGATTCCATTTCCCTAAAAATGAAACAGAAAGGTTGCAAGGAGAAATACAAACACTAAAAGGAAGTCCTAGGGTCCTGACATGAATTAAAATACAATACCATGTGAACTGATTACAGAAAAGCCAAGAAACAGTGCGCTGCAACAGAGAGCCGAGAAACATATGGGCCATTTTTGTTGTTATGCTTTCCTGCATCATCTCATCATTAAATGCTCAATTGCCTGTAACTGTTTGCATTTATCCCAGTTATTAAGAAAAATAAAGCCACCACATTTTCTGCCGCTTCAAAGTTGAACAGTCCACAAGCAGGTATCTGATGCGGTTTTGAGTTCTGTTTTTTCCCTCCCTAACACCAATTATCCTGCCATTGTGGTAGTGCCCTAAAAGACAAAATGCCCTTTCACAAAAAAACAGCAGGCTCCAGCTGCTGGTTACTCACTGCGAAACTGAAGGGCTGATCCCTGGCTGTGGTGAGGAAAGAGCAGTCCCAGAACTTGGTGCCAGGACAGGCTAGTAAAGGCCACGCTTGAACCGCGAGAAGCCAGACCAGCCTTTCAAGTCAAGTGTTGGCTTGTAGACATATAAGTTAATCAGCCATGAAATAAGCACCACAATGTTCTTATTGATCACAAAGGGCTCATGACGCAATCTTGGCTCCATTCTTTCGGCCTCCGACTCTCAGAGAAGAGAGCACCTTGAGGGGTGTTTACTCAGGCGGGGTGTTCACTTCAGGACTGGAACTCCTGGGAAGATACGCAGTGTGCCTAGTCTCCAAAGTGAAGTGCACAAAACCCATCACAATCACATACCTATTCATTTTGTCAAAGAACATGATGGTGTTTTATTGCATTTATTAAGAATAAAAGGGTATTTAGAAAACCTCAAACTACTAATACTTTAAAAATAATTTTTATTTGTCTCTCAAATTTTTTTTTATTCACTGTCAGATACTACATAGCGTTGATATTTTTGTTTTTAAATCAATATTAAAGCTGATTTAAAGGATAACTATTGAAAATTTGCTCCAAAATTCCTAAGTGAAGAAGCTGGTCATTTTAAATTGTGTAGGTGGAACATTTGGTGTACCTTTCTGCTCTTGAGAATGAGCCATGTATTAATCACATTTTCTGCTCATTCTGCACCAAATCTTCAGTTTCTCTTCTACTATATCTTTCTAAAACCTCAGTGAGAAAGGCAAAGTGGGTGAGGGTGGCTAGTGCTGCTGGAGTTTTAGGACACATTCTAAGATGCTGCTAAATGTGGGTCATCCACAGGTGTGACAATGCACAATGAGTCCTCTCCCACTAAGCCAGGCCCATTATTCAGAGGTAGTTTTCCTCCAGAATGAATCCTCTTAAGCAAAACGAAAAAGAACAAATTCAGTACAGAGCCCAGGGAGAGGACTATGAAGTGAGCTGAAGAATCAAAGAATTAAGTCTTTAAGAAAAACATTCAGCCAATTGATTCTCTAAGGGCTTGGAGATATAGTCCTAGTGTCTCCCCATGAGTAAACTGGCTGCCAAGTGATAAACCCTAAACTCCTCATGTGCTGCCCTTGCTATCTGGTTAGGCTCCAGACGCATGTGTCCACAGACATTACAGAGCTGGGTCAGTGAGGGAATGATAGTCACACAATTGCTCCTGCCTTTCTTTTTCCTTTCCCATAGAGTGTGTGATTGACTTCAGGACAAACACAGATGAAAAAAAAAAAAATCAAGTATTGTATTTCTAAAAGTGACATGGACTGCAGGTCTGCTCTAAGGGGGACAATGGGATATCTCAGTTATCATGAAGGCCTAGTGATCTACAAAGCAATGAGAGCCTGTTTCGTAGTTTTCAGGACTCATTTTTGTCTCCAACTCAGTGTTAGTTTGAAACTTTTCTAGAACTACTGAATAAAAGAATAAGCATTAGACATTTGCTCTTACGAGTGAACAGTGCCTCCCCCCATACCCCTACCCACAACTGGGGGGCATAGATGCCCTGATCACTTGGAGGAAACTGTGCCACCTGCTGAAACTCCCATCTCTTTAGCTGAGCGTATTCCCCAGCCCCTGTCCCCCCAGTTTGGAGGCTCTGGAGAAGGACAGAGCCACGCATCACAGAGCTGCTGGTTTCTTATCTGATTCACCACTACTAGAGGTGGGAGCTAACAGTGAAGAAAAATGTCTTGTTATATATTTTTAAAAAGTCTGATTCCCAGCAGTAAACACAGTGCTGGTAGCTTAGGAACCCTTTCAGTGATCACTTGTGTATTTTTATGTAATGAGAGCCTGTGGTGTGAGACTAGATACAAAAAATATACAACAAAAACCCAAACCGTATGCAGAATGTGAGAGCTGAGAGGATCACAGCACCAAGACATGAAGGCCTTGTGTATTTATTCATCTTTCCAAATGAAGTGTTTCTACAGGAATATAGGCAGCCATAGAGCACAGTCTCATTGTTATGAGTGAAAAGGACACAGATGGAATTCCTAATGCCAGTCACTCACCTTATTGCATTAGATGACATTTTGAAAGCACTTTGTGATTTATTAAATCTTATTGCCATTATAAAAGATAGTATTGTTGGAGAAAATTCCAGGGTAAATGCCTAAGAGATCAGTGCTTCCTAACGATCACTGAGATATGATGTGACAATTCCACAGACCATTCTCATGCTCAGCATAAAAATATAGCATTTTTCAGAGCACTATTTTATTTTTTATTTTTAAGTGTTTTAGAACGGAATCAGGGTTTCAACATTTCCATCCTTAGGAATTTCTGATTCCTTGCCCAAAACAGGTCAATTATATTTGAGTTTAAAAGAGCATAAACATTCTGATAATTTATATGCTTGTCTTAAATGTGGGTTTATGCTATTTCAGAAAAATAAATTTGCATTATACAAGTAGATATTTCAGAGGAGCTTTAAGTCTTTTTTTCTTAATAGTTAGCTTCATTAATCATTGTTAGATAGTGTTCCTTTGTTTAATAGTGTTCCTAAATAGTAAACAGCTGTTGATAGAGGTATTTTTCCAACATGATTTCTCAATAAAGAAGAAAAATTCATAAATGGAGCCTGAACTGGGGAATAATAAGCAGATTTCAACAAATAAAATCTTTAAAAGAAAACAACTAAACCAACAAAAGCAAACAAACCTTTATAAACACATTGGTTAACTGGAGAGTGATTTTTGGAACTGGATTCTAACTTAAGAAAATAAGATGTCTAATGCCATCTTTTATTCAACATCATTTTCCTAATTATCTTGGTCTAAGTGTTTCCAAACTTTATTGTTTATGTTGGCATAAAGAGCTCCCACCTCCACTGTCTCCCTTCCTAGAGTGGGGGATGGTGTTGACATGCAGGTTAGGTGGGAACATAACCACTAATAGGCAGCAAGAAGGCTGTGGTCTGAAAAGTACCTCCAAACTGATAAGGCACTAACAAGAGTAAATCAAAGATTGGATCAAGGCAGAGCCCCCATGAAAATACTCATTTGCCATAGTTTTGATGAAAATAATCAGAAAATTTTCTCTAACATTTCGTATAAAGAACGTCCATCCTTGTCTTATTTTGCAGATGGAGAAACTGAGTATGCTAGAGGGAATGACCTGCAAAGGGGTCAGGCGGCAGCAGAATGAGGAACAGAAGGCAGATTTCCTGATCCCTCTGCCAGTTTTCCACCCAACCCGCCCATCTAAATGAACCGGCAGAGGTTTAGTTTTGATAAGCAGTTCCATGAAAACACACTTTGTGCCAGGTTCTCTCCAGTGCCCAAGACACTCCCCGATGGGGCGCTGGGGGTGGAGCCCTTTAACTCCTTCAGCACATGCTGACTTAGATGCAGCCACAAAACCAGGGCCTTGGGCAGATACTTCCAGGACTTAGCATAGGTCCCTCCTCCCTGTCCCACTTATAGCCTTCACACCCAGAGCTGAGGATTTTAAAGGCTGTAGCCTGAGTCCTTTGAAACACCCCCAGAAACCTCATCAATGACACTACTCAAAAGTCCGGTGCAGGTGTCCACTCAAACTGCTCAGTCTGGGTCATCTCATGAAAGCTGTGGAGATGAAAGTGGGGCGGGGGAGGGGGAGTGTTGTGCTATGTGAGTGGTCCTCACCATTACAAAAGGATTCCTGCATGTTTGTTACAAACAGTATCTCTCAGTGCAGCAACATGTTTGATTCTGTGATTTTGTGGGGGTTTTTTTAGACAGAGAAATTAGGGAAGTTAGGAAACTTAAGCTTTTGTGTATTGACTTACTAGAAAGTGCACAGTAACAAAGATCAGAGAACTTTTGAGAGTTGGCAGGTTCATCTGGTTTTTAAGGATAAGAAAAAGGGGGCCAAACAAGACGTTCCAGGTGGCTAAAGACACACCCAGCATAAGAGCCCACACCTTCCATTGTCCAGGTCAACCCTCTTTCTAGCTCGCTATGTATGAGACAGAAATATCTTGAGAATCATAATGCAAGCCAATGAAGAAATGATGTAATATTTGGATGTCTGCTTTTACAAAAGAATTAGGAATAACTTTCTAGTGAACAAAAGTACTTTGAAAAGTGATTTATCTTTTAAAAAAATCTTTATTATTGAAAATATGTTCCTTTTTTTCTCCCTTTGACCCCTTAGAGCCTGCCCCCACACCCTAGGCCTCCACCACCATAATTTCTATGTCCACGAGTTATGCATATATGCATACAAGTTCTTTAGTTAATCTTTTCCAATCCACCCACCCATCCTGCCTTCCTTATGAGACTAGACAGTTTGTTCTATGATTTCATGTCTCTGGATCTATTTTGCTCATCAGTTTATTTTGTTCATTTGATTCCACATATGAGTGAGATCATGTGATATTTTTCTTCCTCTGACTGGCTTATTTTGCTTAGCATAATACTCTCCAGGTCCCTCCATGCTGTCTCAAATGATAAGAGATACTTCTTTTTACTGCTGCATAGTATTCCATGGTGTAAATGTACCACAGCTTCTGTATTCACTCATCCACTGATGGGCAGCTGGGCTGTTTCCAGAGCTTAGCTATTGTAAATTGTGCTGCTATGAACATAGGGGTGCATACATTCTTTTTATTGGTGTTTTGGGTTTCTTGGGATATATTCCTAGAAGTGGGATCACTGGGGAAAATGGCAGTTGCATATTTAATTTTTTGAGGAAACTCCATACTGTTTTCTGTAATGACTGCACCAGTCTTCATTCCCACCAGCAGTATACTAAGATTCCCTTTTCTCCACATGCCAGCCAGCACTAAACATTTATTGATTTATAGATGGCAGCCATTCTGACAGGTATGAGGTGAAATCTCATTCTCATTTTAATCTGTATCTCTCTGATGATCAGTGACTTCGAGCATTCTTTCATGTCCCTTGACTATCTGTATGGCATCTTTAGAGAAGTATCTACTCAGGTTCTTTTTTGAATTGGGTAGTCTGTCTTCCTTTTGTTAAGTTGTATGCGTTCCTTATATATTTTGGATGTTAACCTTTTACACATGTATCGTTGCCAAATATGTTCCTCCATACAGTGGGCTCCCTTTTCATTTTGTTCATAGTTTCTTACACTGTGCAGAAGCTTTTTATTTTGATGTAGTCCCATTTGTTTATTTCCTCCTTAGTTTCATTTGCCATAGGAGCTGTAACTATAAAGATACTGCTAAAACTTATATCTAATATTTTGCTGCCTGTGGATTTTTCTAACATTTTATGGTTTCCGATCTTGTTTAATTCCTTTATCCATATTTAATGTTTCTGTATGCTGTAAGTTGGTGGTCTAGTTTCATTTTTTTTTACATGTATCTGTTCAATTTTCCTGCCGTTTATTGAAGAGACTGCCTTGATTCCATTGGGTGCTCTTGCCTCCTTTGTCAAATATTAATTGAGCATAATGGCTTGGGTCGATTTCTGGGATATCTGTTCTGTTCCATTGGTCTATATATTTGTTTCTGTGCCAGTACCAGGAAGTTTTCAGAACAGTGGCTTTGAAATATAGCTTGATACCTGGAATTGTGATCCCTCCAACTTTGTCCTTCTTTCTCAGGATTGCTGCAGCTATTTGGGGTCTCTTTTTATTCCATATGAATTTTTGGAGAGTTTGTCCTAGGTCTGAGAAATATGTCATTGGTATTTTAATGGGGATTGCATAAAACCCATAGATTGCTTTCAGTAGCATAGACATTTTAATTATGTTGATTCTACCAATCCATGAACACAGTATATTCTTCTATTTGCTTATGTCTTCTTTTTCAAAGAAGACATATCTCTTTTTTTCAAACTTCTGCAGTTTTCTGAGTACAGGTCTTTTACAGAAGACATATCTCTTTTTTTCAAACTTCTGCAGTTTTCTGAGTACAGGTCTTTTACCTCCTTACTTAAGTTTATTCCTAGGTATCTTAATTTTTGTTGTTGCAATGGTAAATGGGATTGTTTTTTTAGTTTCTCTTTCTGTGAGTTCATTATTGGTGTATAAAAGAGCCATAGATTTTTGGTGTTATGTATCCTGCTACATTGCCGAATTCATTGATTAAGTCTAATAGTTTTTTTGGTGGAGTCTTTAGGGTTTTCTATGTACAATATCATGTCATCTGCGAATAATGACATTTTTACTTCTTTTCCAATTTGAATGCCTTTTATTTCTTCTTGTCTGATCACTATGGCTAGCATTTCTAGTACTATGTGGAACAGGAGTGGCAAAAGTGGGTTTCCCTATCTTGTTCCTGTTCTTAGGGGGAATGGTTTTAGTTTTTAGCCATCAAATATGATGTTGGCTGTAGATTTGTCATACAAGGCTTTCCTTATGTTGAGGTATGATCTCTCTATTCCCACTTTGCTGAGTGTTTTTATAAAAAAGGGTGTTGGATTTTGTCAAATGCTTTTTCTGCATCAATTGAAATTATTATGTAATTTTTGTCTCTCAATTTGTTTATGTGTTGTATCACATTTATTGATTTGCAAATATTGTACCATCCTTGCATTCCTGGAATAAATCCCACTTGGTCATGGTGTATGATCTTTCTAATGTAATGCTGGATCTCATCCGATAGAATTTTGTTGAGGAATTTAGCATCTATGTTCATCAAGGATATTGGTCTACAATTCTCTTTCTTTGTAGTGTTTTTATCTGGATTTAGGATTAGGTCAATGCTGGCTTCATAGAAAGAGCTTGGAAATATTCCTTCATTTAAATTTTTTTGGAATAATCTGAGGAGTATAGGTTTTAGTTCTTTGAATGTTTGGTAAAACTCCCCTGTAGAGCCATCTGACCCAGGCTTTTGTTTGCTGAAAGGTTTTTTTTTTTTCCTATTGTTTCAATTTCCTCCATAGTTATCAGCCTATTCAGATTTTTTTATTTTTTCTGATTGAGTTTTGGAAGGCCCAATTTTTCTAGGAATATGTCCATTTCTTCTTGGTTGACCACTCTGTTGGAATTGAGTTGTTCCTAGTATCTTTTTACAATCCTTTGTCTTTCTGTGGGGTCTATTGTTATTTCACCTCTTTCATTTTTGTGAAATATGTCATTGGTCTGTGATTTTGTTTATTTGGGTTGTTTTTCTTTGTTTCTTGGTGAGCCTGTCTAGAGGTTCATCAATCTTGTTCATCCTTTCAAAGAACCAGCTCTTGGTTTTACTGACCTTTTGTATTAAATTTTTTGGTCTCTATCGGATTTATTTCCACTCTGATCTTTATTATTTCCTTCCTTCTACCCACTCTGGGCTTTTCTTGTTGCTCTTTTTCTAATTCTTTAAGTTGTAGAGTTGGATAATTTATTACCAGTTTTTCTTGTTTTCTGAGGTAGGCTTGTAATGCTATGAACTTCCTTATGAGGACTGCATTCATCGTGTCCCATAGATTTTGGATTGTTTTTTTCATTGTCATTTGTTTCTAGGCTGTTTTTTATTTCTTCTCTGATCTCTTTGGTAACACAGGAATTATTTAATAACATACTTATTAGCCTCCAGGTGTTTGAATTTTTAAAATTGTTTTTATTGAAGATTTCTAAATTATGCCATTGTGATCTGAGAAGATACAATTTCAATCTTCTTGAATTTGAAAAGACTTTGCCTGTGTCTCAATAGGTGGTCTATCTTAGAAAATGTCCCATGTGCACTTGAGAAGGATGTATATTCCATAGCTTTGGGTGAAATATTCTGAAGATGTCAATTAAATCCATCTGATCTAGTGAGTCGTTTAAAATTGCTGTTTCTTTGTTGATTTTTTTGTCTAGAGGATTTATCCGTGATGTCAGTGGCATATTAAAGTTCCCTACTATGATTGTGTTGCTGTCGATCTCCCCCTTGATATCTTCCATTAATTTTTTTACATATTTGGTTGCTCCTACATTGGGTGCACATATGTTTACCAGAGTTATATCCTCTTGTTGTGTCGATCCCTTTAGTATTATGAAGTGGCCATCTCTTGTACGGCCTTCACTTTGAGGTCTATTTTGTCAGATATAAGTATTGCTACCCTAGCTTTTTTGTTTTTTTCATTTCCATTTGATTGAAAAATATTTTTCTATCCCTTCACTTTCACTCTGTGGGAGTCCTTTGTTCTGAGATGGGTCTCTTTTAGACAGCATATATACAGGTCATGTTTTCTCATCTATTCATCCATTCAATGTCTTTTGATTAAAGCATTTAAACCATTTACATTTAAGGTTATTAATAGGTACTTTTTTGTTGTCACATTTATTCTTTATCTCTGTGTTCCCTCTTCCGTTCTATTTCTCCTTTTTCACAACAGTCCCTTTAGCATTTCTTGCTGTGTTGGTATGATAGTGATAAACTCTCTTCACCCCCCCCCCTTTTTTTTTTATCTGTGAAGCTCCTGATTTCACCTTCAATTGTGAATGATAGCCTTGTTGGATAGAGTATTCTTGGATTCGAACCCTTGTTTTGGATCACTTTGTATATTTCCTTCCATTCCCTTCTGGCCTGATGTGTTTCTGTTGAGAAATCATTTGATAATTTAATGGGAAATCTCTTGTATGTAACTCTATGTTTCTCTCTTTCAGTCTTTAAGACTCTCTCTTTGTCATTAATGATTGCCAATGTAATTAGGAAGTGTCTTGGTGTGGGTCTTTTTGGGTTCCTCTCGCTTGGGACTCTGTGCTTATGTGATTTTTTTTCTTCTCCAAGTCAAGGAAATTTTCTGTCATTATTTCTTCAAATAGATTTTCTAACCCTTGCTCCTCTTCTTGTCCCTCTGGAACTCATAGTATATGGATGTTACTTCATTTCATGTTGTCTAAAAATCTCTCTTAGGCTCTCCTGCTGCTTTCTAATTTTTTTTCTCCAATTGCTGTTCAGATTGTGTATGTTTATTTACCTTGTATTCTAATTTGCTAATTTGGTTCTCCTCTTCTTCTAGTCTACCATTGAAATCTTCCATTGTGTTTTTTATTGTAGCTATATCAATCTTCATTTCCTCTCAATTCTTACGTACGTTATTGATTTTATCATCCAACCAGTTTAGGAACAGTATGACCCTTAATCTAAACTCTTTTTCTGACATATTTCATGCCTCCATTTAATTTCATTCCTTTTCTGATGATTTCTCTTTTTCTTTCCTTTGGGGATTGTTTCATTGTCTCCCCATTTTTGTTCTCACTGGAGGGTGCAGGCGCCAAGTTGCATGGTGACTTTGGTTGCAGTGGCAGGCTTGGTGGGAGGATCACACACTATGAGACTCACTGGAACCCAGGCAATGGGTAGCACAGGGCCTATGGCTGAAGTGGTGGGCTTGGAGGGAGGGCTGCACATTCCAGGGCTCACAGGAGCCTGTGGCTGTCAGGCTGGAGTCCTGGTGTCTTTAGGTCTGAAATGAGGTAGCAGGTCTTTGGCCAGAATAGCTGTAGGGTCCTGTATGATATCTGAGGCCGATCTGGGAGGTGGTAAGGCTGGGCTCCTAGTCACAGCTGCTCCCCTTCAAGATGGCATTGTTTCTGTTGGTATCTTAATTTCTTTATTGCTATGGTAAATGGAAATTTTATTTTTTAGTTTCTCTTTCTGAGACTTCATTATTGGTATATAAAATGCCACTGATTTCTGGATGTTAATTTTGTATCCTGCTACATTGCTGAATTCTTTTTTTTCTTTTTTTTATTGCAAAAAGTATTACAAAGATTAATACATATATCTCTTTTTTCCCCCTGCCCTTCCAAGCCACCCCTATCCTGCCCCCATGTTTTGTGTCCATTGGTTATGCTTAAATGCATGCATAAAAATCCTTTGGTTGATCTATTACCACCCCCCCAACCCTTCCTGTCCTTGTTGCTGTAATTTGACAGTCTGGTGCTGCTCTGCCTCTGTATTTATTTTTGTTCACCAGTTTATAATGGTTATTATTATCCATAGATGAGTGAGGACATGTGATATTTTTCTTTCATTGACTGGCTTATTTCACTTAACATTATGCTCTCCAGTTCCATCCATGCTGCTGCAAATGATAAGAACTCCTTCCTTTTTATAGCAGCATAGTATTCCATTGTGTAGATGTACCACAGCTTTCTAATCCATTCATCTGCTGATGGGCACTTGGGCTGTTTCCAAATCTTAGCTATGGTAAATTGTGCTGCTATGAACATAGGGATACATATGTCCTTTCTGATTGGTGTTTCTGGTTTCTTGGGATATATTTCCAGAAGTGGGATCACTGGGTCAAAAGGGAGTTCCATTTTTAATTTTTTTGAGGACACTCCATACTGTTCTCCACAGTGGCTGCACCAGTCTGCATTCCCACCAGCAGTGCACGAGTGTTCCTTTTTCTCTGCATCCTCTCTAGCACTTGTCATTTGTTGATTTGTTGATGATAGCCATTCTTACAGGTGTGAGATGGTACCTCATTGTTGTTTTGATTTGCATCTCTTGGATGATTAGTGACTTTGAGCATGTTTTCATATGTCTCTTGGCTTTCTGAATGTCTTCTTTTGAAAAGTGTCTATTTAGGTCCTTTGCCCATTTTTTGATTGGAGTATTTATCTTCTTTTTGTTAATTTGTATGAGTTCCCTATAAATGTTAGAGATTAAACTGTTATCAGTGGTAACATTGGCAGATATGTTCTCCCATGTAGTGGGCTTTCTTGTTGTTTTGCTGATGGTTTCTTTTGCTGTGCAGAAGCTTTTAATTTTTATATAGTCCTATTTGTTTATTTTCCCTTTAGTTTCCAATGCCCTAGGAGCTGTATTGGTGAAGAAATTGCTTCGGCATAAGTCTGAGATTTTGTTGCCTTTAAATCCCTCTAGTATTTTTATGGTTTCCCGTCTTACATATAAGTCCTTTGTCCATTTTGAGTTTATTTTTTGTGTATGGTGTAAGTTGGTGGTCTATTCATTTTTTTTGCATATATCTGTCCTATCTTCCCAGCACCATTTATTGAAGAGACTGTCTTGACTCCACTGTAAGTTCTTGCCTCCTTTGTCAAATATTAATTGAGCATATTGGTTTGGGTCGATTTCTGGGTTCTCTATTCTATTCCATTGACCTATATGTCTATTCTTGTGCCAGTACCAGGCCGTTTTAAGAACAGTGGCTTTATAATATAGCTTGATGTCTGGTATTGAGATCCCTCCTACTTTGTTCTTCTTTCTCAGGATCGCTGCAGCTATTCCATTCCAGATGAATTTTTAGAGAGTTCACTCTAGGTCTGTAAAATATGCCGTTGGTATTTAAATGGGGAGTGTGTTGAATTTATAGATTGCTTTGGGTAGTATGGACATTTTAATGATATTGATTCTACCAATCCAAGAACATGGTATGTTCTTCCATGTGTTTATGTCTTCCTCTATCTCTTTTTTCAATGTCCTGTAGCTTTCTGAGTAGAGGTCTTTTACCTCTTTAGTTTAAGTTTATTCCTAGGTATCTTAGCTTTTTTGGTGTGATGGTAAATGGGATTATTTTTTTTAAGTCTTTCTTTCTGTAAGTTCACTATTGGTGTATAAAAATGCCATAAATTTCTTGGCATTAATTTTGTATCCTGCTACATTGCCAAATTCATTTATTAAGTCTAATAATTTTTTGATGGAGTCTTTAGGGTTTTCTAAGTAAAGTGTCATGTCATCTGCGAATAAGGACAGTTTTACTTCTTCTTTCCAATTTGGATGCCTTTTATTTCTTCTTCTTGTCTAATTCCAATGGCTAATTTTTCCAGTACTATGCCAAACAGGAGTGGTGAGAGTGGGCATCCCTGTCTAAGGGGAAATGGCTTTAGTTTTTGCCCATTGAGTATGATGTTGGCTGTGGGTCTGTCATATATGGCTTTTATTATGTTGAGGTATGATCCTTCTATTCCTTCCTTGCTGAGAGTTTTTATCAAAAATGGATGCTGGCTTTTGTCAAATGCTTTTTCAGCATCAGTTGATATGATTAAGTGGTTCTTATCTCTTAATTTGTTTATGTGGTGTATCACATTTATTTATTTGCAGATATTGTGCCATCCTTGCATCCCTGGGATGAATCCTACGTGGTCATGGTGTATGATCTTTCTGATGTACTGCTGGATTCGATTTGCTAGGATTTTGTTGAGTATTTTGGCATCTATGTTTATGAGGGATATTGGCCTGTAGTTCTCTTTCATTGTGTTATCTTTGTCTGGTTTTGGTATTAGGGTAATGCTGGCTTCATAGAAAGAGCTTGGAAGTGTTCCTTCCTCTTGAATTTTTTGGAATAGTCTGAGGAGAATAGGTTTTAGATCTTCCTTGAAGGTTTGGTAAAACTCTCCTCTGAAGCCATCTGGCCCCGGGCTTTTGTTTGCTGGGAGTTTTTTTTATTACTGCTTCAATTTCTTCCATAGTTATTGGCCGATTGAGACTTTTAGATTCTTCCTGATTTAGTTTTGGAATGTTCTACTTTTCTAGGAATATGTCCATTTCCGTCAGGTTGTCCAGTTTGTTGGAATAGAGTTGTTCATATTATTCTTTAACAATCCTTTGTATTTCTGTAGGGTCTGTTGTTATTTCTCCTCTTTCATTTCTGATTTTATTTATTAGAGTCCTCTCTCTTTGCTTCTTGGTGAGCCTGGCTAGAGGTTCATCAATCTTGTTTATCCTCTTAAAGAATCAGCTCTTGGTTTTATTGATCGTTTGTATTGTTTTTTGGTCTCTATGTCATTTATCTGCGCTCTGATCTTTATTATTTCCTTCCTTCTGTTTACACTGGGCTTTTCTTTTCTTTTTTGGGGGGGCTTTTCTTGTTGCTCTCTTTCTAAATCATTGAGTTGTAGGGTTAGGTAATTTATTATCATTGTTTCTTGTTTTTTGCAGTAGGCTTGTAGATTGCTGAATTCTTTTATTCAATCTAGTACATTTTTGGCGGAGCCTTTAGGGTTTTATATGTATAATATCATGTCATCTGTGAATAATGAAAGTTTTACTTTCTCCTTTCCAATTTGGATGCCTTTTATTTCTTCTGTCCGATCACTATGGCTTGTACTTCCAGTAGTATGTTGAATAACGGTGAAAGTGGACATCCCTGCAGTGTTCCTGTTCTTAGGGAAAATGGTTGTAGTTTTAGCTCATTGAGTATGATGCTTGCTCTAGGTTTGTAAAATATGGCCTTTATTATGTTGAGGTATGATGCCTCTATTCCCACTTTGCTGAGAGTTTTTAAAAAATATATATTTTATTAATTTTTTACAGAGAGGAAGGGAAAGGGATAGAGAGTTAGAAACATTGATGAGAGAGAAACATCAATCACCTGCCTCCTGCACACCCCCACTGGGGATGTGTCTGCAACTAAGATACATGCCCTTGACCAAAATCGAAACTGGGACACTTTAGTCCACAGGCTGATGCTCTATCCAATGAGCCAAACTGGTTAGGGCTTGCTGAGAGTTTTTATCAGGAATGAGTGTTGGATTCATTGAATGTTTTTTCTGCATCTATTGATATGATCATGTGATTCTGTCTTTCAATTTGTTTATGTGATGTATCACATGTATTGATTTGTGAATATTGTACCAGCCTTGCATCCCTGGAATAAATCCCACTTGATCATGGTGTATGATCTTTTTAATATATTGCTAGATCTGACTTGCTAATATTTTGTTGAGGATTTTAGCCTCAATGTTCATCAGGGATATTGGCCTGTAGTTCTTTTTCTTTGTAGTGTCTTTATTTGGTTTTGGAATTAGGATAATGCTGGAAGTGTTCTTTCCTCTTGGATTTTTTTGGGATAGTTTGAGGAGGACAGGTGTTAGTTTTTCTTTGACTGTTTGGTAAAACTTCTCTGTGAAGCCCTCTGAACCAGGGCTTTAATTTGCTGGGAGGTTTTTTTTTTTTATTTTTTACTTTTTATTACTGCATCAATTTCCTCAATTGTTATTGGCCTATTCAGGTTTTCTGTTTCTTCCTGATTCAGTTTTAGGAGATTGTACTTTTCTAGGACTTTGTCCATTTCATCCACATTGCCCAGCTTGTTGGCATATAGTTGCTCAAAGTATTTTCTTACAAGTTTTTGTATTTCTGTGATGTCAGTTGTTATTTCACTGGTTTCATTTTTGACTGTAATTATTCGGGTCCTTTCTCTTTGTTTCTTGATGAGTCTGGCTAAATGTTCATCAATCTTGTTTATCTATTCAAAGAACCAGCTTTTGGTTTCATTGATCTTTCGTATTTTTTTAGTCTCTATGCCATTATTTCTGCTCTAATCTTTATTATTTCCTTCCTTCTACTTACTCTGGTCATTTCTTTTTCTCTTTCTAATTATTTAACTTGTAGGGTTAAATAATTTATTTTTTCTTTCTTTTTTTGTTGTTGAAAAAATGCCTGTAATGCTATGAACTTCCCTCTCAGGACTGCTTTTGCTGTGTCTCAGAGATTTTGGGTTGTTGTGTGTTTATTTTGTGATTTCTCTTTCTAACAAGGCACTGGGCAAAGGGTCTAAGACTGGGTTCCCAAATACAGGGCCTGCAGGGCATCCAGTGGGCTCACCCTGGTGGCCGACATAGAGAACACCCACATCTAGAAAGGCAATGCGTACTTCACTCCAGCAGACAGTTCCCATCTGAAAGGATGGAAAACCAAGTGCTATGCTAAAAAAAACAAAAAACAAAAAAACACACACAAAAAAACACACACAGAACAAAAAAAAACAGAAAAAACAACCCAAATTTTGGCTGTTAACTTTAAAAAATGTAAAACTTTGCCTGGACTAAACACTGCATGGCAAGCAGCCAGCCGGATCTGATCTAGTGAGGTCTGCCCGTTTAGCGATCCAGCCTAACCGAGGGCCAATAGAGGGGTGTTTCCTTAGGAATTTGACAGAAATGTAGAAATGAATAAGAATCTTCAAACCTTCTTCTCATACCATCACTGCAGGGCATACTGACCTTGATTCAATTCACCGGAAAAGTAAATAGTCAAACTAGAAAATGTAGCTTCTTTGTTAGTTTACAATGTAGATATCATATTTTATAATACTCATGTTTTTCTACTTTTCTGAAATTCTTCATATAGGAAATGTAAACCACAAAGAGAAATATAATTTTAAAACTGAAACCACATTTTCTAACCGCCCTCCCCCCCAATTTCATTAAAGGCACAAGAGAAAACATCCTTTGTAAAATAGCAAATATAATTACAAAATAATTAGTTGCAGAGGTTCTACATGACAAAAATAACAGCGACTTTTAAATTTCAGTTATCAAAAATCAGGGAACTCACTGTTTAGGAAATAAAAATGCCAGTTCATTTAACACAAATTTTAGGTTAAAAAAAAAAAAAAAAAAAGACAGCCAAGACAAATCCAGTACTATTTCTACCCTATGTTCTGTGCCCCCTTTTGAATGTATTTCCAATAACAAATGAGAAAGACAGAAAGTGCTGCTGCTAGACCTCCCTTGATTCTTCTCGGAGCTGCCACCTTTCCCAGTCACCAGATTGACCTCTGAGTCACACCAGATGGGACTGAGAGAGACATCAAGCAAGTGCTGAAAAGGTGACTTGAGTATCTGGCAGCTGAGTCTGGAGTGAGTTTCTCTGCAAATTCTCTGGGGGCTGCTGCTTTCCAATTTCTCAGGAATGTTTCATTCTCCTCATCCCTTTGCTGAATCTCTCTCTGGAGAGGTCAGGGAAGCCTGTGACATCCCCGGAGGGCACTGCCGGACTGAATTAGCATGAGATAACTTTGGACTCTCTTCCAAACATGAAAACACAGGGAGGGAATTTCATTAAAAGTAGAAGATGAGGGGATCCAAGTTAATCCCAGCTCTAAGCTGCTGAGAAGTATGTTCAGTTTGCATCTGACGCTCCACTGTGACAGAGTTCACCAACTCTGTGCCCGCGAAGCTGGGAGTGTCCAGCCTGACCTCAGCTGACCGAACTTTACTTTCGCAATGAAGGTAAAAAGTGGGTTTAGTGGTATTAAAATAAGTATTTAGCTTGTTTCTGTGTTACTATATAAAGCAGTAAGATTCCGAGGTCAAAAATAAACATTTCAGTATTCAGCCTTTAAATACCTTTTAAATCAGGAAGAGGAAACTTTAGTAGGTAACATGAATCATTAACCATACGTATGTGTGTAAACACTGGGATATCTAATTTAGTAAGGCATGTAATATCCTAGAGACAGGCTTTCTATTACATCTGCAATGTTTGAGAGGACACATTGTAAATATTTAGTGATAGTATAATTAATGAGATATGTTCAAAAAGTACAACAATGACCATTTCATCACTTGTTTTAAAAGTTTTAATTGGAAGGATAGCTTTAGAAAAGGTGTCAATGTAGCCTGTTTATAAAATATGACTCATAAAATATTAAAGAATTCAATCTTGGATGCTTATCTTGGAGTTCTTCTGCTTCAACCAAGGAAGGACTATGTTTACTAACTCTTTGATGAATAAATGTTTCTTATTAGCTACTTCACTATAATGTATACTATTCTTTGTTTTGATTTAAAAATATTTTGTTTCTTTTTAATATTCACAATTTGTGAAAACTGGTCTTCATAACTATTATAAACCAGTATTCACCTATTGAAGATTTTGTAGACTAAAAGCTATGCTAGGCACTTTTAAACATTTTTGTGCACTTCTATACTTTTTTTGGATTCCTTTTGCTATCCCTTGACTATTGTAAGATATAAATGGTATGAAATAATATGGCTGGATGAGGATTAATGGCTTACTTTAATTACAATACATTATATGATAAACTGCAAAGTACTCAGTGATAAAAAATTATTTGCTAGTGTATTATGCTGTACATTAGGTGATCTGATGTAATTAGTGCCTAGAAAAGTCATCTGTTGGACTTGGGGATTCTGTGTAATAGACCCTCAGCTACTTCACTACCATCCTAAATGAACACATCTTATACAACAGCACCATATATATGTCACAGAGAGGAAGGCAAACAGACTTTCTCTTAAAGAGAAAGCAGAAAATATCTAATGTAACTCGTGAGGAGATACATTCCTGAGTGCAAAGGTCGGTTAAGGAACTTTCAAACTTGGGGAAAATAAAGCTTATAGTATATGCTTGGGCCTGTGGTGATGCCTTCTGAGCGGAAGTACAAGCAATATTTAAACTGAAGCTAAGAACATTCAAACAACACGGGAGACACAGTGAGGAAATTGCTTGGCATACTATTATCCCTGCCTTTTTTTTAACCCTTCACGGGCATTTTTGGCTGGCCGTGGGACTCTGTGAAACCCAAGCTCACAGAACTGTGCCATTAATTAGCCGGTAGGAACACAAGCCCAAGCTTCCACCTGATTAGTTTTAAGCTCTAAAAAACTAAAGTAGATTAGCGTACACATGAAATGCCAATACTATTTACGTAACGCAGGATAAATCTAACTTTCTGATGATCCATCTTTTGTTATGAATGCTGAATAAAATCTTAAAAGTATTTTGTGCAAAGTTTGGTTTCATTTTTCAAAGCAGTAATTATTCACTTTAGTTGGGTCACGGAGCCTTTTGAGAATCTGGTGAACAGTAAGGAGAATGCCTCTTCACTGAAAGATGTATGTGTGAGCCTGCACAAGGACACAACTTGGCCTAAGATTTTAGGAGATTCACAGGTATCACCTACAGGCTACCTTTGGACATGAGGCTTGAAAACTGTGATTTACAGAGATAACACTACAATTTCCACTAATTTTCTCTCATTCATGCTTCCACCCAGCACATATTTACTGAGGATCAAGCTTCAGGCACAGTGTGAAACACGAGAGAGACGGGCCACAGTCCTTGCAGCGAAGGTCTCAGCATGAAGCAGATGTGGCCTGAGAGTGTGGACACCCACATGACTCTCCAGAGTACTCCTCACCGGTGACTAGTCCTGCAACAGGGACCCTCCGCACTGGGAGCCAGACAATGGCAGCGAACAGTGCGGTCTTTGTAAGTGGCAAAACACTGTGCAAGTGCTAGTTATTGATTTTATGAAGTCAAACTTGCCTTCCTGTTGTGAGAGCCAGCCATTGAGTAGTAAAGCGAAAGTTTATACTAGGAAAGTGAAAATCAGGAGGAAGAAAATTAATGAGAAGCATCCATAATGGTATTCCTAATGAGGATAGATCATTTTACCAAAAGCATCCAAACGATGTTTTGAAAAGATTTTTAAAATGGTTATCTTTTAATAAATAAAGCTGCCAAGGTAATAAATGAAGAAGCATTTGCTAGTGTGGAGTAAGGCTCTGACTGGCTCAATGCACGCTTTATTTGGTTCATAGGACATATAAATAAAATGATTAATCTAAATGAAATAATAGTACAAGTAAAAGGCTTATAAGACATAGTCACTTTGATCCCCACTCATTCCTCAAGCCGTGGACCCTGGAACCCTGCCCTGCCCTGGCACCCCTGCCCCGCCCTGGCACCTAGCACTGTATTCCTTTGGAGCTTCAGAGATTTAAGCTGGAAAACAGGATGAATCTGCAGCATGTCAGCAGCAAGATCTTAAACACACCATATTCATTTTCAACTATGTTTTCATCTGTCTTCTCTTTCTCCTAATTTAGGGTGCAGAGAGAAACCATGAGGAAAGCCTGAGCATGGGACAGACCCTTGGTAGAAGCCCAGCCCTGCTGCTCAGTGCCCAGAGTGCTGGGCCAGTCACTTCAACTGTAAATACAAGATAATAAGAAATAAGGGAGAAAATGAGTGTAAAATACCTGCAACAATGGCTGTCACATAGTAGCAGATCAATAAAATAGTAGTAATATTACTTTGCATTAATGATGCCATTCAGTCTGAGTAAATCAGGCAACAAGCATCTTAAGATTATACAGAACTATGCTTCCTAAAACACCCTCATAATATGTCATTTTATTTCACAACAATGTTGAGTTAAAAAAAACACACAGGAATATTTTTTCTCTTTTACTCATGAGAAATCAGTGATGGGAGATGTTAGCTGATTTTCCAAAGTTCTACAGTGGTATGAGTAAGAAGCGGTGCCATGGAAAAGGAACAGTTTTCTGACATCTGGGATGCCCAGCAAGGAGGGTACCTAAGGCACCAGCATCCGATATGCAGTGATATCTGAGCCAGCTCCACTAATACCATAAATACTAGCAGAGCTATCTGGGAAGTGTGAACACATAATGGAGAGACAATCAGTCTCAAGAGAAACTAAAGAGTACAAGAAAGAACAGAGGACAAGCAAAGAAGCTTTGTCGACTTCCAACAGCAACAGAAAGGACAGCCTTGCAAGCAGACAGCTAGTCTTGGTGAAGCGTATTTCTGTGTGTCCTGGAGAATGAGCGGTGGTGGTGAAAACAGCACAACAGTGTGTTCAGGCACACACTGCCTTTCAGTCTCCTTCAGAATCTCATGCTGTTTTCAGTTGCAGAAGAAAATGAAGATCACAATCAAAACGCAAAGATTTTTTTTTTTTAATCCCTGATGGTAGAACAAAGAAGGAATGTGCTAAGGAAAAAGTAAAATATGTTCTTTATAATTGGGAAGTTCTTGTGTCTGTGCAGAGTAATTCTTATACACAATTTCCTGAGTCCTTTCATTCTGTATTCGGTAAAAACAACAATTCTCTGAGTTGATATTTGGAATTTGTGTTTCACGAAGAAAAGGCCTCTGTCAAATACAGAAGGGTCCCTTAAAGAATGTGGATGAGTATTGGGATTGTACCCTCAGAAGCAGTTAAACAGTTTAGAAATATATTTAGCTCTTGAAATGAAAGTAGCCTGTGTAGAGATTCAGAGGACAGAGACACTGATTGGGGTGCAGCGCCATCCACTATCATGTACTAGATTTCTAGTATCTACTGAGCAGGACATTAAGCATTATTCACCACTGGGCACTCATTTATAAGAACTTTGAAAATAGGCTGGTGACTATGGGAAATGCCGAATAGGGGAGGAACCGGTAGAGGTCTATTAGCTGCTTAAGATAAAACTAAATGTGAAAATAGATGCAAATATTCTTTTCCTCTCAACTCCTCTTCAAGTGGCAGTTTGTCAGTAACTAGTTTATAGAAGGAGGGTTTTATTGAAAACATTACCGCTATGTTCCTGTTTGATATTTCTCATGTTTAAGCTGGGAGATATGTTTCAGAGCAAAATACAGGTAAAAAATTCCCTCAAAGAAGCTTGTGATGATCACTAGGTGGGATTAATACTGGAAAACCACATCTTCTTTCTCTGTGAATGCAGGGCCTGCCAGCCCCTAACTGCAAACACTGGGCTCAAACAGCAGGGGTTAAAGAAAATGGCTCAATGGATGATGAAAAATGCAGGGGAAGATCAAGAAACATCGATGAATTTTATTTTATTTTATTTTTTTACAGAGAGGAAGGGAGAGTAATAGGAAGTTAGAAACATCGATGAGAGAGAAACATCGATCAGCTGCCTCCTGCACACCCCTTACTGGGGATGTGCCTTCAACCAAGGTACAGGCCCTTGACCAGAATCGAACCTGGGACGTTTCAGTCCACAGGCCAATGCTCTATCCACTGAGCCAAACTGGTTAGGGCATGAGCTCTATACTTTATTCAGGGCAGTTTGGAAACTCAGTGAGGGCCCACTACTTTAGGTGCACTGTGAGAGAAATAGCTGTTATTTGGTTAACCAAGGTCTCTCTCAATTGTCATGATATTCCTTGGAAGATATTAGCATCTACTGAAGTAATCATGCCTCAGATACTGCTCTATTCTTTTATCGAGATGGTAATGAAAGCCCCATCCATTACTCAGAATGGTTTAGTGCTACACAGTGTCAAACATTGGACATGAAATGCTCGTTTCACAAAAGGGTTTCTGGGCAACTCAGGACCATATCTCAAAGAAGAGTCATGCCAATGAAGGAAGAGGGCGGACACCTGGATGCGTATGTATGTCATCAAAGGAATATCTGAGTGTACATGGATGGGCAGGAGAAGTGAGAAATTCACTCTGAAATCAGTCAGCTGTTGACTCAGAGCTACTGGGTGTTCTGGCCCAGCTCTTAGGAATGTGTACACATGCATTCTAAGTGGTCAGTTCCTCTTGAGAGCATGTGGAAAAGAAACTTGACAGAGGGAGTCACGTCTTATTCCAAGAATGAGTTAATTAAGACTTTATTCTCCTTGGAAAGGATAGAGAAGATTTTAACATGAAAGGGGACAGGCTGTTTGTAGGAAAAATCGAATCCATTATCAGGTTAAGAGTACCTTAGAGCTCATGTATTTACTATTGGGTGAAAATTAAAACCACTATACATGATACATTTCTGAAAAGTAGAACTAGACTGAATTTTTGAATAGTAGCTTCAATTTAAAGCACAGAAATGACTACATGTATTCAAAGATAGACATTAGAATGACATATAAAAATTAATTAAAGAAAATCTTGAAAGAAGAAGGCCATGGTCATTGTTACTTCTTGCAAAATTTCCAAAGAACACTGAAAATTTTGAAGCCCAGGCCTTGTAAATGAATGAATCAAAAACAAAGAATTCTACTTCTCTCTTCTCTTAGCTGCATTGTTAATATAAATATAGCTGCAGAATAAAGGACAGTATATCATCTGGTGTAGAGAGATATACTGTCTTCTTAACTCACTTGTGCCTCATCACTCCTGTCACGGCTTCCCCTCCCCTGGCTGTGGAAATAGCATCCTTGTTTTATAGCATCGATCCTGTGGGCTCTCTGTGTCCATGGGGGCGGACAGAGTAATGAGCTGATGTGAGATATGGAGTAGATCCCACAAGTAAGAGAGGCAGGCTCTCCGATGAATTACGAGGGTTATTCCTTCACAGCTGCAGATAGTTTTCATATTTTGTAAAACAAAGTACGATGCGATCTCTCACTAGGCTATTAAAAGTGGATTAGGGCCCATCAGCATCCCCAAATGATGGCTGAGTAGAAATGTGTAGACACAGACAAACACAGGCCTGAACACACACATTGTCCTCTGCCTCACAGAAATCGAGGAAAGATATTTTAAGCTGTGGCTCACATTGAAAACACATGTATAGCAAGTAATGGTTCTGAAAAGCATGGTAGCTCAGATCAGGGTAGAAATTACTTGACCCAAACAAAAAAAGAAGTAGCTTCCATAAGTTTTTCTTTGTGCTCATAAAGAAGCAAATTTCCACATTGTATTCCTGCAGTCATCTTTACAGCAGCTCTGACTGAATCACAAGTGTGTATGATTTTAGAATCAGAAAACCTTAGGTGACAATAGGTTAAGAAAATAGGACTGAGTTTCAGAGAGGTGAAGGCAGAGCAGCTGGCCTCAGGCAAAGCCAGGAGGGACCCAGAGAAATGTCTTTGGGACCAGTTGTCTTTGGCTTCTTCCAAAGAACAAGTCAATAAAAGACAACTACTGAATTAAAACCCACAACACCTAACATGATCATTAAAAATCAAATCTAACAAAAGAGTAATATGTAAATTGACCCCCACTCCATTATACCCACAAGCCATGCCCACAAACCACGCCCACCAACCAATCAGGAGCGAATATACAAATTAACTCAACTAAAATGGCAGAGGCCACAGAGCTGGAGTTGCCCCGAGCAATGAAGGAAGCCAGGGCCCTGAGGGCCCTGAGCTCTACTCAAGTCTACAAAGTTTTAATTATAGAAGATAAACAAACCCCAGATACCTGCCAGGCTGAGACCTAGAGCAGGAGACCAAGGCAACAAAGTTTCAATTACAGAAGTTAAATAAATCCCAGGTAGCTGCTTCCAGCCAGGCACCCCAGTAGGGACCCGAACCCTGAAGGGGCTGTGGGCAGCCTGAAACAACCATCAGTCTCTCACCCAGGCTGGTCAGGCACGCCAGCAGGTGGACATCCCCCCGAAGGGTCCCAGACTGAGATAGGGCACAGGCCAGGCTGAGGGACATCCCCCACCCCCAAGTACACAAATTTTTGTGCACTGAGCCTCTAGTAAATAAATAAAACAACTCATGGACCCAGGAATGAGGTTCTTCAGCAATACCAATTCTTTGAGGGGTAGAGAATTCTGCTAGCAAGCTCCTGCCCAGCTGAAGGTCGATGGAGTATTGTGGCCAGTGTTCTACTGAGCATTCAGGGCATGTCGTGCTGTTGCTTGGCCTTCCCACTGCTGCCATCCTGGGATCCCAGGGCAGCAGGGAAGCAAACCAGCTTGCCTCAAGAGAACATCTCCCTCAATCTGTGCACCAACCCCTGCATGATCTGAAGCAGACAACACACAGTGGTCAAGAAGAGACTCCCTTTCTTAAACCATTCACAGGAGGGCAGGAAAAATATACCATCTTTTATTTATTTCCTTTGTGTTTGAAGTCATGGGACAGGTGTTACCTATTTTTTTTAAATTGTGTTATATAGATTGCCGTTGAAATTGAAGATATTCATGTTGTTACAAAGCCTTATATTCCACAGTATTTGAGGAACCTTAGGTCCTTAAAACTCAAAGAATGGCCTGTGGACAAGCAGCACTGGGATCACCTGAGAGTCCATGTGTGGAATCTCAAGTTCTACCTCAGATTTATGAGATTAAAATCTGCATTTAACCAAATCCCAGAAGCACAGCCTTAGCTTTTTTCTATCAGGGCACTGAACCTGCCTATGGAGAGCCTGTTACCACAGGAAATAAATATAGGGGTGAAAATTGACACTCTTCCCTGACAAGCGCTGCAAATTCCTGGGGGGATGTGGTCGGGACTCATCAACGAGGAAGTAACAACAGGGAACATTCGTAGGTGGTCATCTGGCAAAAGGTCACAGATGGCAGGTGTCAGACCATTACCAGTGTGAAAACAAATGGTGTAGACACAAACTCTAGTCACCTCTTACCCTGGGAAATCTGGTGTGATGATAACAAAGCCCATTGCTGATGAACATCTACCAACCTAGCACCATTCAGGCATGGCACATCTGCCTCAGTCCTCACACAACCACTTTAATAGGCTGCTTGCTCCTATCGGGCAGTGGAAGAGATGGAGGTCAGATGCATTACTGTCCCATGTCCTACCACTCCCAATTAGCCTGGAAGTGTGTCCACTATATGCCCACTTCAAAGGTGACATTACATTCTTTTCATGACTCCATACTGCTTCCTTCAAGTTCATGCTGCTATGGGGAATGTGTAAAAAGTTTTTTTTTTTTTTTTTTTAATTTTGATGTGTCAATTCCAGAAAGAAAAATAATCTTTGCATTTTTATTGTATTATTATTTCTTCCTGATGCAGTTCTAAACTTACTGCTGAAGGCTGAGGCACCTAACTTTAAGAAATTTAAATATATAAAACATATTTATTGAAAAATACATACACACTTATTTGCAAATACATAAATATACATGTACACATACACATATCCATATATAGGCACACACAGATATATGTTCATACCTATCCATCTATCTATCTATTCACACATGTATCTTGCTTCAACCTTGGGTGCTATACCATGAGTCAAAAGAATTTTCTAAGATCATAATGACATTAATATTTCTAGGAAAAAGGAGAACTTTAGCAAGCCTCTGCTCCTGAAATGCAATAATGTACAGTCGACAGCCATCACAGGGGACAGACTGGAGTTTAATTGGATGTTCTTTGGATGAAATCCACATTTACAGAACACTTTCTCTTTGGGGGATGGTGAAGGGATAGCAAGAAGGTATAAAATGCCTTCCTCATTTTAAAACACAGTTCTCTTCAGACTGTTCCCTGTGAATAATGAACCAGGGAATTAAAAGCTTTAAACCTGTTAAAGAAGCAATATTAAGTTTGGTATAAATATAGCTGAAATAATCCAGACAGTTTTATGACCTTACACCCCAAATAAAGGTGAAATACTGAATTCTTTCCCTGGAAATACTGGTAAACATAGCTAACAGATGGAAGAGCTGAATGGAAATTTCAATAAAGAAGGCCACAAAGAAGCATTTGTAAGCTCAGGGGTGTACACTTTAAATAAAGAAGCTGAAAAATGGAACTTTGTTTTATTTTGATAGAGTGCCAAAACAGTACTGCATTCCTTAAAGAGCCGAATAAAGGATTGAGTTAGACTGGCCTTCTCAACACCTCGCGAAAAGCCCCCTTGGGTCTCATTTTGCCAGGATGACTATTTATATGACAGGTAAGGGAATAATTTTGCTGGATTCAGTTACACTCAGGGCTCTGTGACCTCTAGGTCAAAAGAGCAAAAGCAAAAGTGACAATGTAGATAATTGCCTGTTTAGGATAATGGCATACTGATGGAAGCCGATGATTATAACACCTGAAAGATAAATGAGCCGATGTTAAAGGTTCAGGGGAGATAGCAGACAAGTGGACCAGGCCGCCCAGGAGTGGCCAAGGACCGTGGCATTCCAGAGGGGCAGGTTTCCTGACCTGGAACTTGCTCCAGCATGGAGTGTTCCAACATCTAAAATAGGTTAGTTTGTAAAACATGCCATAAAACAGAAATTCAGCCCCCGCCCCAAACTGCAGGATTAGAGTAACATTAGTTAACGTGGCCCTCCATTAATTTTCACGGTAACCTCTGAAGGCCCAGACTTGCCCCAAATCCATTATTTCTGTCTGTCACTGGAGGGAAATTTCCCTTCCTGCCAGCCAGGAAAAAGCCTGCTGACGTTTGCAGTTCAGACCTCAAAGTGCGTCGACAGCAGCGGCCTGGCCAGTTGTGGGCCAGGGCTGTACCAGCTCCACAGGCAGAACTTGGCCCTTTGGATTTTCTTTTTTCCCCTGTAAGGCAGAAAAATGCCTGAGAATGTTTTTCCAACCCCAACACCCCACGTTGCCCTCCTGGTTCAGGTTTCTTATTGCTGTGCCTGGCTCTTCAAAGGGCCTGTCCTGTCACCTTGTAGGCTGGTGTGGCCTCCCAAGCTGCTCCCCAGACAGGCCTGGCCAAGGTCTCAAGGAGAAAAGCTCTGGTCTGTTTACAAGTTGGGCAGAGGTGAGATACTGTGATCCACAGCATCCCCAGGTCCAGGGCTTGCTCTTCCCTGGCAGGTCTCTCTAGCAGTCAAGGCTGGGAGCCAGTCTGTCCCAAACCCAAGGTCCACTTTATGGGAAACTTCAGAAACAGGCCAGTCTTCCTTGGAGCTTCCCTCTCACTGTTTCTGATGGCCCTGATGACACAGCCTCCTGACCAAAGCTTTTGGAGACTGGAGGACTCCCTTTGTTTCTGGAGGAAGTCCCTGAGGCCCAAGGTCACATATCTGGTGAGGTAACAGTCTGGGATTCCACCAGGCCCTCTTCCTCAGAATTCTCTCCAAAGGTAACCAAAGAGCCCTGAGTAGCTTGAGAAGCTTCTAGAGACTGTAATTGTGGAAGGAAACTTTTGACCCAGCCCACATTTTTCCAGTGGGAGACAGTGCATCTGACCCCTGTGGAGACATCCGTCTTGTCCTTGATGAGCACATGTCTATGTAAATAGGAAAGTCCTTGGACAGGAAATGTCCTCAAAATGGTCCTTTGTTGTTCCCCCTCCACCCCGAAGAACAGTGTATAAGCAGCTGGCCAAGCATAATTCAATATTGTGTGCTAATCTGTTCCTCTAATTGATAGTGGTAAAATAAAAACAGGACTGGTCAAATTCAATTTCTTCTTTAATTTATTGAGGGTCACAGATGACTTAAGCTAAGTGTCTGTTTTTAATTGCTCAGCATCCTGAAAGGAGTCAGCCCTATAACTATGGTCTCAGGTACGTATTCCTGAGCAACAGGTTCAAGTAGGCAATTACTGAACCACCTGGAAAGAATCACTTTACAAGTCCTGTCTCGGTTGCTGATTCCAATTCTGAGTTTCATCTTTTGAGAACACATCCCACCAAGTAGCTCCCTCAGGCTACACACAAATAACCACTATGTCAGAGGAGCTGGTGATGGGCTCTGAGAATATAAAGAGAGAAGCATATTTAATACACTCCCTCACCTGCAGCCTGTTGACATATCTGAAACAATAGTTTAGTAACTGCATTTGAGTATATATGAGTAAAAATTTTGTTTTCTCAATAATTATTTCTAATTGTTTGACTTTGGGCAAATTATTACTTCCCTGAATCACATCTTCTTTATCTGAAAAATGAGGTTCTTGTTAGGATAGCACAGAGGTTCTTGTTAGGATTAAATTACCATACTTAGCACAGTGAGAGGCACAAAATATATCCCATGAAAGACAACTGCTATTATCTGAAAAGCTTACATGGTGGCAGAGGTGGCCGGAGGCTTCCTGAGCATTGTCTCCATTGGCCTATGAGAGGCGAAGGACAGAAAGGTCTACTCTTCTGCCTTAAAGTTCCCTGTATACTCTACAGCCATCAGATACAAACCATCTCCTTCCCTCCCTTCTCCCCAGTTGTGGAGTCTAGGCAGGGAGCCTGCTTGGCAAGAGTGGGCTGTGCAGACACCAGGCCAGAGGACCAGGAACCCCTCACTGCTCTGCCAGTTCTCCCTGTGAGGACACTCTCCCATGAAGACCAGCTCGATACAGCTCCCTGTCACTTCTCCACATTGCACATCTCAGCCATATGACTCCAGCAGTTCCAGGGCCTGATAGGGTATCACACTCAAGGCCAGGCTGTCCTGTTCTGCATTATTATACATCCAGATGGTTTTCTTTTTAATCAGAGACCAAACTGCAACCTCAGACTTATGAGTACACAGTGATGGAGAGATCTGACCTGGTGTAGACACAATGCAGCCTCATTTCTCCATAGCTTGATTTTTTATTGTATAAATTTTAAACAATCATATCAAGAAAACAAATTTCAAAAACCTAGAACAAGATTCCCCCAACCCCCATTTTTTCCTATCACATTGCACATACAATCTGAGTTTGCAGAATTACCTGCAACTCCAACCGTTGGACAAACTTGTCCATGCAGTGAGATCAAGTTTATAATTGCTCTCACTCGGAAAGGCCCCGATTCGTGAAGAGGTGGAAATCAGAAAAAGTACAAGACAACTTGCTGGTTCAAAAAGCTCCTTGCTAACCAACAGTGAGAAAATGACCCCAAGGGACATGAGACAGAACCTCACAAAGGAGTCCCTGCCTCCCTGGCCTTCTTTCTTTCTTTTTTTTTTTTTTTAATATATTTTATTGATTTTTTACAGAGAGGAAGGGAGAAGGATAGAGAGCTAGAAACATCGATGAGAGAGAAACATCGACCAGCTGCCTCCTGCACACCTCCTACTGAGGATGTGCCCGCAACCAAGATACAGACCCTTGACCGGAATCGAACCTTGGACCCTTGAGTCTTCAGGCCGATGCTCTATCCACTGAGCCAAACTGGTCAGGGCTCCCTGGTCTTTCTGGTGTCACTGCTGCCGACTCAGGTCCCCTGTGAGAGACAGAAAGCTCCAGGGGGGCTACTCCTGCTGTGACTAGTGGTCTTGGCTTGTTATTCAGCCAGGTGCCCAGTCTGGCGTCTGGATGCTGATTCGCTCTGGCATGGATTTTGCCATTGTGGCACTGAGCCCAGGTGTGGGTTCCTGACCCTTTGCTCCGAGGGCTAACTGCACAGCCTCCTCATAGCTTCCTTGTGGCTGGGCTCCGATCGACCACAGGTGGATTTGAGTTCTCAAATGTGGAACGAAGCCCTCGGGCCTGCTTCCCTCTGCTGTCTCCTGCCACCTTCATTCCCAAGCTGGGTCACCTCATGAGAGATGTGCTGGCAACTTCATCGTGGACTTGAACTGACTGCACTCTCCTTTCAGAGAATAACACCCACATAACATCCTTTCCTTTCAATTTGTGCTGAAAAATGAGTCACTGGGTTCCAATCTTCTTGCTGGTTGTGGAACCTTTTACAATTTTATTGTATTACAAGAATAATAATTTAGGAGTAGCACAATCTCTTCAGAACAACCGTTTTTCTTTTACTAACAAAAGTTGATTTTCAGAGAACCCCGGCTGTACTGAAATATTGATGAGCAGGGGTGGAATGGGCTAACTTCAAACACCAACCCCTGTCACCACCCTCACTGCCAAATTCAACAGGCTGCACAGCAACAGGCTGTTGTGCTTGGACCAACAGGACTGAGAGTCTGGAGGCAGGCTGGAAAGACAACTGATTTCATTATGAGTAAAATTAATTCAGTGGAATTCTATTGAAACTGCATGGGGGGTGGGGGAGAGTTTGGCCTGCGTCAGTCCAATTTTTTCATTTATTTTCTTATTCCAACTTAGCCCAAAAGAAATTTCTAGCAAAAGACCTAGTTACATGTATTTAAAAAGCAAGAAGGAAAAACAAAAGCCCCAAACCTAGATATGTTCTCAGTCACTGTTTCTAGATACACATAACCAACCACAAATCTTCAGTCCAGCTTTGTGAGCACTGGCTTTTTTACTTATCTTGAGTGAGAAAAATTGGATAATTTTTTTTTATCTCATCAGAAGCCACAAAGTGCTCTAAAACCATAATCTTCTAATAATATCTTTCAAGTCCTAGCTTTAAGACCAACTTTGTTAGAACCAATAAAAATGAATTTAGAGAAAATGGGACCATCATCAAACACACATTTTGTATCACCCATCGAAGGATGAATGCTCTGTATGGAGAGGCTTTGGATGAAAAATGCCTCACGGTTAAATGTCTGATTCTTAAAGTTTACTGACTTTAATTCGATCTTGGCAAAGAGAAATATGAGGAATTACTAGGAAGTAATGAAGAGGGGCAAAATGACAATGCAGATTAAAATGAAATGTTTTTAAAAATAATTTTACTAAAGGCCTACAATGTTCTAGGCACCAAGCACACCTGCATTTTAACTTGTCTAATTCCCAGAACAAGAATGAAAAGGAGGCACCGTTATTTTCCTGTCAGAAAGCCAGGACCAGAGACGCTTGACTAGGGGAGTAACCGAGGCCTTGGTCTCTCAAATCAAAGCACATGAGCTCAGACACCTCTAATGTCCCTTCTTTGTGGAGTCTTGTCCCTGAGGTTTATGGGTGCTAGTGTGTGAGTGCAGCACCTTACTGATATGTTAACTGTTTACTGTACATGTTCCGAAGGTGGCAGGTGCCTCTCTCAGGGCCCGTCCTCAGGGCCCGTCACAGTAAATGGCAGACGAACATTAAATATGGAGGTCACAACTCATATGACCCAAAGCATCCAAAAGACAGGGTGCCATTCTCTTACTCTTTGGAATACAAAATCTGAAGAAAATTGTGAATAATAATGATAAAATTATTTTTGCTTTAAGAAGATCCAGGATGTTTTATACAGGTAATGACAAGCCTGCTGAAATAAATACAACTTGGCCATCTTAAGAGGTGGAAACTGTATTCCACTGAAAGTTCCCAAAAGAGAGAAAAGTGAAAACAACAATACAAGCTCTCTGACACTGCAGCTCTTTCACTCATATTAACTGTAAATCCATAAAAGAGAAATGAGTGAAAACATTAGCACAAGCTCTCTGACAACGCCACTCATGTTAATGAGCTGTAGATACACACACTACAAAAACACAAGGCTCTTTGGTGCTTAGTGACAGAAAGCTATGAGCATGTTGGTTAGCTTGGGTGGTTTATTTCTTTCCTCTTCCTCCTGGGTCTACGGCCAGCCTGGATTTGTAATAACTGGGTAGGTAGTAGGCTGGATGCACTTGTCTTAAAAACAGAACAAAAACACAAAAACTTTTCAGTTGTAGTTAGGGTCCTGACACCAAGTATTAGGGTGTTGCCCTAGCTGGTTTGGTTCAGTGGATAGAATATCGGCCTGAGTTTAGAAGAATTCCTGGTCCGATTCCATTCAAGGGCACATGCCCGGGGTTGTGGGTTCAATCCTCAGTAGGGATAAGAGACGATCGTTGATTCTCTCTCATCATTGATGTTTCTATCTCTCTTTTCCTCTCCCTTCCTTTCTGAAACCAATAAAATATATTAAAAAAATATTAGGTTGTTAAAAGTGCTGTAACTAAAGTTGTATTTTGCATTTTACAAGTGGGCTATTTATGATTGCCATTTAAAACCCCCACCACACCCACCACTTCTAAGCATAATGATATGTGACCAAGACCAGAAAAGTGCATTTGTAAGTTTCCCAGCCCTCCTTCCCCTTCTCCTGCCTGAGGATGCCCATTGGTCTAGTCCTAGGACTAAGTGGACCCACTGCAAGGAATGCTTGCTGACAAGGAGGTCAGAGGCCGGAGACAGAGGAAGGAGGGAGAGTCAGACATGGGGGGTTGAGGGTAGGTTAGAGCAGGGAGTTTGGGGCTGGGGCAGGAGACACTGGCGGCATTGGGTAGACAGGTGAAGAGGGACTTTAGGGCTCACTGCTTTACCACATGATCATACCCTGAGCCGCCTCCTCTGAAGATGTAGTAAAGAATAAAACCACTTTTTCCAGTATGGGGTTGGAGTTGTGCTTCTTTTGGATGTGTGACTGCACTCAGCCTATTTTCCTTTGCATTACATGTAAAACAGACCGACTCCATTATCTGACTGTTTTAACTTTGCCTTTGCAGATCCGAAAAATGAATCACTGCACCTACTGACACCAATTAAAAACTGTGCAACTATATTTTAAACTTTACCATTCAGAAAGAAAAAGTTTCCCAGAGCAGTTTTAATATCCAAATAATCTGTGTTACAGCATACATTTTTCTCTAAAAAAGCATAAAGAATGACATTTTAGTCTAATAAGGTATGGATCAAAATTTAAAAAATGTGCTGAATAAAGCTGCAGTTAATACTCAAAGTTCTAAGAATTTGACCCATTATTTTCCAGCAGACTTATATTAGCCAAACAGGGTTAGGAATATAACTCATGAAGTTTTTTGTGTGGCCATAAGAAATCCAGATGGTTTATTAATGAAAAAAGTGGATTAAAATAATGTTTTTATTTGTACTCTTAATAAATCCCCAGTATGAAGTATAAAACTAGAATAAAAACAAAGTTATATAGATGGTGGGTTAAAAAAATTCTAGGAAGTAGCAAGAAAAGATAGTTTTATCAGATGAAAGTCATAATGTTAAATAGAGTTATGGTAGGCTGTATCATTAGGCCTCCTGTCCTTAAAGAGAATAATTCAACCATAACTGTGGCTGCCATGGAGATAATCTGTAGGACTTTCTTGTTCATGAGGACAGGATAGGAAAACTATACTCAAAAATGCTTTAATTTTTAACAATATGGATAACCAATTTCTAAGAAAATGGCACATCTTGATTGTAGGGGTGATGCCTGCTGTTGCTCTGGGAGACTATGCAACAATCCACTTTGAAAGGGTGCCATTGCATTTGCTCAGGTACTGCGTGCTCCCGTAACAGACAGGCCCTGAGACCCCATGTCTTACACCGCCGGGCCTATCAGAAATACTGTCCCCCAGAAGTCATTTAAAATTTCCTAGTAGCCCAATAAAAAGAAACAGGTGAAATGAATTTTAATAACATGTTATTTAATCTAATATCCAAAATATTACCATTTCAACTTGCAATTCAGATGAAAATTATTGAGACATTTGACAGTTTTTGTACTCTGCAATCTAGTGACTAATTTACACACACCGTACTCTCAGTTCAGACTAGTCTCGCCTCAGGTGCTCACAGCCACACTGTAGCTAGTGGCCAACGTTTAACATAGCCGTGTTCCCTCTCTACCATTGCTTTCAATTCCATATTTAAAGAGAGTTTTCCTTGGATTGATTCAGTGAGTAAGGTCCTTCCATCTTTGGGATATTTCTATTCCCTAGGGATGCAGAGACCTGTGAGCCCAGGGCCTCTCCATGTGGGCTAACTCAAGCCTTCTCACAGGGTAATAAGTGGATCCCAAGGGCGAGGTGGGTCTGTGTTCCATCCCTGCCACATTCTCTTCATGGAGGCAGTCACAAAGGCCCACCTAACTTCTAGGGAAGGGACAAGAGGGCCCATCTCTTGAAGAGAAGTGACAAGGTTCTGTAAGAGCATGTGGGACTGTGGACATTGCTGTCACCAGTCTAAAAATATGATGTGCCACACCAGTGACCACATGGAATACCTCTGGGTTTCAGAAGAGCTCTGATCCCTGCGCACCACTCAACATCCAGGTACTCCCATGAGCAGGTGAAGACTTTGTGACAAATGTTCCTAGAAATAAACCCAAATGCAAGTGCTGATAAAGGATGAGCTGCTAAATATGACGCTGGTCAACAAGAAAGCACCAGAAACAGGTGTGCCACTATTGCAGCACGATGTTACAGTGCTGGCTGAGAATGTGGACATTGTGAAGGTTTTGCACAGTTTGTTTAATGATGTTCAAAGTCATGCTATTTATCCCACACAGAACGATGTTATGTTAATGACTCCACAGACCTAGTAAAATAATGAAGCATTAGTACAGCTAAATTCGTTACATACAGCCATCTGTGAGGTTGATAACTATGGTTCAGACAGATGGACCTGGTGTGGCCTGGACAGATAGCATCCACTTGGCACAGAACCTCAACTAAGGGTGAGAAAGAGAGGAAGTGGAGACCATGGTGGGCATCACCAATAAGAATCCAAGAGCAGAGGTTCTATTACCAAGCTTGGGCAAGCACTACAGAGCCCTGAGGAAGGCCCAGCTCCCTGGGCAGGAGGGTGACCTTGGCATCTCATTGTCCTGGCCCAGGCACTGGTTTTGTCCAGCAAACCGAGCCTTAGCCCTCGCCTGCGGTGGCCACGACTGCTCAGGTGTTGACTGCTGGAAGAACTGGGCTAGGCACTAAGACCATGCTACCCTCTAACCAGAGATTGTTCTGTTGTGAATGCAGGAGGTTTGGGATCTCTCAGTGAGACAGTAACATATTGCAATCATTACAATTGAGAAAATTTGTCAATAATTCGTGGCATTTTTATCTCCTGAAAATTACAATTACTTTGGAAGTAAGCAAGAACAAAAAATTGCTATGGATTAATTAAAACAAGAAAAAGTGTTGAGTGTTATGTTGTGATGTATAGGCTTTAGTTACACTAAAGTGACTTTCATTATTTCACCTGCTCTGGATCCATAGCAATGTCCCCCCAGCAAACACAATCCCAATTATTCCTGACCCTCCAAACGCTTCTGTGTCAAAACAGAAGTTCCCACTTAATACAATGCAAGGCCTATAGACTTGAACATGTTTTCTAGGTATGCCATAATCTCTCTTTGGTTCAGGTGCCATCATATAAATCAGGCCCTTAAACTATCACTATTGCAGTAGCAATAAAAAAAAAAAGTACTGTGAGGTCAGAAAATGTCAAGAACAGTCAGAAAGATGAGAGAGACATAACACAGTATAAAGACTAGCTCAGACTGGAGAGATTCAGGCATGTACCTTCAAGTGTATTCCGGCAGGAGGTAGTTGCCACTGCTGTTTTATTTAATGAGTTTACACATAAATCCCAGCTGCTAACCATGTGATAAGTCCATCTCTGCAAGGAGAAGCCCCAGTCTCTATCGGCATTCAGGCCTGGCTGCCACTAACAGGGATTTCACTTACAATTGGGGAAAAATAGATCTTGAGATGTTCCTTTGTATTTATGTTTTTCTTTGTGTGTGTGTGTGTGTGTGTGTGTTTAAGTTCACACATTAACTGGTTTGACTCCAGATTTTGCAACAAAATTAATCTGTAAAGTCTTGAGACCCAAACACAGGACAAAGAAAGAGCAGACCCTGGTTACTTGAAATATTTTTAATGGGGTGAAGGTGTAAAGACATTTTCCTGAATTATCAAAGAGAGAATTTAGATGCTAAAGTAAAAATAAAGCCTAAATAAATTTCATAAGCAGTCTGTAATCCTACCTAATAAAAGAGTACTATGCAAATTAGGCATCACTCCATCACAAAGATGGCTGCCCCATAGCCACAAAATGGCAGTGCCCATAGCCATATCCTATCTAATGAAACAATAATATGCAAATTAGCCATCACTCCGTCACAAAGGCTGCCCCCATGGCCACAAGATGGCGGTGCCCAGTCCGGCTCAGTCCCGCCACTGAAGTGGTCAGGCCTGTTAACCAGGCAGGTGGCGAAAGAGGTGGGGGGCCCGAGGGGCAGAACAGGCAATCAGAGGGGCCTTCACCAGAGGCCTCAGGCATGGGCAAGGGCAGAGCTAGTGAACGGAGGGGGCAGGCCGGAGATCGAAGGGGCCTGGGCTCTGCAGAGCCAGCAATCGGAGGGGCAGGGGCAGAGCCTGCAATCGCAGAGTCTGGGCACTGGTGGAGCTGGCAAAGCAGAGATCTGGGGGTCTCCTGTCCAGGCCTGCAGCCTTGGCCAGAGGTTGCCAGTGGGGCAGGGGTGGAGCCAGTGATGGCAGGGGGCAGGATCAGAGCTGGTGATTGTAGGAGCCTGGGCTCTGGGAAGCCAGCGATCAGAGGGGCTTGGGGGTCTTCTGCCCAGGCCTATAGCCTCGGACAGAGGTTACAGGCCTGGGTAAAGGTGGAGCTGAGATTGGAGGGGCAGGGGTGGAGCCAGTGATCAGAGTGAACTAAAAGGAAACACCTTCTCTTACCGCTCATTGGCTAAGCACCCTGTATGCCACTGGTAATATTCTTAGTAACTTGGGTAATAAGAATCCCTAAAGGTGATCTAGGGTTTTTCCACCACACTCCTGGAGAAAAAAAATGAAGGTCCACTGCTGGAGGGTTAAGAAATGTCATATCCTGCCCTAGCCGGTTTGGCTCAGTGCATAATGCCTTAGCCTGCCAACCACATGGTGTGGGTTCAATTCTGACCAAGGGCATGTACCTAGGTTGCAGGTTTCTTCCTGGCCTGGGCCCAGGTTACAGCATATGCAGGAGGCAACCAACCAAAGTGTTACTTTCACTTTGATGTTTCTCTGTGTTCTTCCCTTCTCTTCCACATTCTCTAAAAATCAATGGAAACATATCCTCAGGTGAGGATAAAAAAAAGAAAAGAAAGAAATGTCATATCCTTTGAAAGACACATCTTCAAAATGCCTAAAAAAAGTTGTCATTTCTTCACGGTGAAAGAACTGGAGTCCGTGTTGATGAAAACACCTTGGTGGCTGCGGTGACTGGCAGTGGCTACAGCAGCAGGGTGATGGGGCTGGTGGCTTCCCCTCATTAGCCTGGTCACCTCCCACAAAGGGAGTCCAGACTGTGGCTTAGGCCCGCTCCTCGCTCCCCAAGGGGAGCAGGAAGGGGGCCTAAGCCATCAGTAGGACACTCCCTGAGGGCTCCCAGTATGTGATAGGGGGCAGGCTGGGCTGAGGACCCCCTTTCCCCCATGCACGAATTCTTTGGAATATTTTTAATAGGACACATACTTTAGTAAAGTTATTTTTAAAAATTTATTGATTTTACAGAGAGAGGGAGAAGAAGAGAGACAGAGAAAGAGAGAGAGAAAGAGACACAGATTTGTTGTTCCAACTTATTTATGCATTTGTTGGTTGATTCCCATATGTGCCCTGATCAGGGATGAACCCACAACTCTGGCATATGGGAACGACACTCCAATCAACTAAGCCACCTGGCCAGGGCTAAACTTGTTAAATCCAAGGTTTTAGTGGCTGACAGCATTTAAAAGTGAAATGTGTACAGGACTGAAATACAGATTTCTTCTACTTGGTACCAAAAGCTCAACTGGGGGAAGGCAGTATGGGATAGAGGAGAGAACACAGCCTTTGAGCAGATAGGGAGCCCAGCACTGCCACCTGCTCACCTTGCAACCTTGGCAGGTTACTTACCCTCTCTAAGTCTCAGTTACCCAGATGTCAAATTGGAATATGAATTCCCAGAGGTTAGAACAGGCAACGAGGAAAGGCATGGCAAGGTAGCCAACAGCAGGCATGGAGAGGACACCATGACCAGGAGACAGGGACCAGGCAACTACTACCAAGGCCATAGTCAGGAGGATGACCAGAGGTCACAGCAGGGGATGAAGGGATGGGGGAGAGGCTCAGAGGATCCAGAGAGAAACCACACAGGTAAAGAGTGCCTCCTTCACACTGTTTACTCCATTATATTTCTCAGTGTCTTCAAATTAAAGCACATTTGGGGCTTTTTTTGCTAGTTCCTAAGAGGCCTTGGCCAGTTCATTCACAGGCATGGCTAACCATGTGGGGGCAATGTCTCAGAAGATTTGATGGGAGAGAAGGAAGAAAGAGGCAGTTTCTGATACTTCACCAGCAATGGAGAGAGAAACAAGGGCTGCAGGGCTGACAGGAGAAGAGCTCTGACAGAATGCTACACACCTATCACTGCGGCCAAACATCAATCTAGCTCTTCAAAAAATATCAAAGCTCCATTCGCTTCAAATGCTGTTGGTGCAACTTGGCACTCCATATTTTAGGTCAAATAATTTTCATTTTCAAAAACCATAGGTTTGATTTTAATAAGCTGTCTTAGATTGCTGGATTTTCTTTCATCTCCCTGAATTTGTTAGTTAATAGAATGCAATTCTGATGCTAACCACCCAGAGTTAGACTCATAGATTAAGGGGCATGTCCTCATTTCTGATGCCAGCTACAAATTTGGGGGTCCCATAGCCGCTGTACTTCTGACTAATCATCCAGAAATCGAGGGGGTCTCCATGATCCCCAGTCAGGTTTAATAATTTATTAGACTTAATCACAGAACTCAAGAAAGCAGTACACACATGTTAATAGATACAAAATGGAATTAGCCACATGAAGGGGCATGGATATGGTCTGGGAGAGTTCCAAACTCAAAGCTTCTTCTTCTTCTTCTTCTTTAATTGATTTCAGACAGGAAGGGAGAGGGAGAGATAGAAACATCAGTGATGAGAGAGAATCATTGATTGGCTGCTTCCTGCATGCCCCATACTGGGGATCGAACCAGAAACCCTAGCACGTGCCCTTGACTGGAATCAAACCCAGGACCTCCAGTCCGCAGGCCGATGCTCTATCCACTGAGCCAAATCAGCTAGGGCCAAACTCAAAGCTTCTGTGTCCTCAGGACACAAAACCCTCCTGGCTTATCTATATGTCACCAACCAGGAAGCTCCACTGAGCCTTGGTGTCCAGAGTTTTTATTGGGGGTTCATTTATTATGTACATGATTGATTGGAGGAACAGCTACATGGTTGAATTTAATCTCCCATTGCCTTCTCCTGGAGGCCAGGATGTTGGGCTGGCCTCACATGGCTCAGAGCTCGGAGCCTTAATAATGTGGTTTATCTTTTTTAGCATAGGCAACCCCCATCAAGAGGCTATCTTGGACCCATCAGGAGTCACCTCATTAACATAAACTCAGGTATGGTCCAGGGGGCCATTTTCTTATTGCATCTTGCTACTGGTAACATAGTTAAGTATTTTTAAAAAAATGTTTTTGTTGATTTTTAGAGAGAAGAAGGAAAAGCATGAGAGATAGAAACATCAATGAGAGAGAAACATCCATTAGTTACCTCCTGCACGCCTCCTACTGGGGATTGAGCCCAAAATCCATGTGCCCTGACTGGAAATCGAACTGCTGACCTCTTGGTGCTTGGGTTGATGCTCAAACTCTGAGCTATACCAGGCGGGCATAGGTAAATATTATACTTGCATTTAATCTTATTCCTGTTGAAATAATATACCTATATTTATTAGCTTCTATACTTATTTATGATCTACTCTGATATATTTTATTATTTTCCCCTATATTGTAGCCATAAAGATACATTTTTTCATTCTTAAATAATACAACATTGCATTCATTGCTACTGAAAGTTCTATTTTTTTATGAAATGTTTCTCCCATTTTCAAGGTCACCCTGATAATCTCACTCTTTCTGCCAAGAATCTTATCAATCCTACATACTTGTTGATAAAGCAAGACATAAAATTGTCACTCTAGTATGACAGCTCAGGAATAAACTTTCAGGATTTATTCAAGCCCCTTTTGTCAACTAGAAGATAAATCAATAATAATAATAATAATAATGAACAAGAACTCATATTTACTGAATATCTTCAATGTGTTAGGAGGCACAGTCTTACAATAAGCCAATGAGATAGATACTATCATTGTGGAGTTGGGTTTTAAACTCAGTTGTCTGACTCAAGCACCTAAAATCTTAACTCATTAATATTCTGTTTGTTTCGATGGAGATGATTTGACAAGGCAAATTATCTATATCAAGGTTTCCAATAACTGTAGTTATAAATAAAATTAAATTTGAATTTTCATCTAGATATGTATATTATGAGAAACATGTGGTTTTAAACGTATTTCCATTCATTGACAATAATCCTGATATTTGGGAATTAAGTGTACTGTATAGAAGTTCTATTTGTTCACATCTGCTGGCTCCTTTTAACTTTTATGTAGGTTGAATAATGGTCCCTCAAAGACGTCCTTGCCCTAATCCCCTAACCTGTGAATATATTACTTTATACGGCAAAAGTGATTTGCAGATATGATTAAGCATCTTCAGAAAGGGACATTAACCTGTTTACCTGGGTGAGCCAAATGTCATTGCAAGTCCTTATAAGGGAGGAAAAAGGATAAGAAAAGGCAAAAAAACTGATGTGAGCACAATACTGAGGTTGGAGTTGTGCTGTAAATTTTGGGGGAAGGGGCCTCAAACCAAGGCAGTATCCAGAAGATGGAAAAGGAAAGGAGCATCCAGAAGGAACTTATCTGCTGACACCTTGAGTTTAGCTTATAAGACCCATTCAGACTTCTGACCTTTAGAACTGTATGATAACAAAAATTGTGTTTGCCTTAATCAGCTTGGGCTGCTGTAACAAAATAGCATAGATTTGGTGGTTTACTCAACAGACATTTATTTTTGTGGCATTCTGGAAGTTAGATGTCTGAGATTAGGGTGCAGCATGTGCAGTTCCTGGGGAGGGCTCTTCTTGGCCAGTAGATGGCAGCCTGCTCACCATGATTTCCTATGGTGTAGAAAGCAAACTGCACTGCCATCTCTTCTTCTCCTGAAGGGCACTAATTCCATCACCAAGGCCCCACCTTTGTGCCTGTATCTGAATCTAGTTATCTCTCAAAGGGCCCATTTCCAAATGTCATGACACTGGGATTAAAGTTTCAACACAAATTTTGGGAGACACAATTCAGTTCACAGTTGTGTTTCTCTAAGCCACTAAGTTTGTGGTAATTAGTAACAGCAGCAATAAAAAATTAGAACATTTCTTTCCCATCTTCTTTCTCTAGATAAATGAAGTTAACATCTTACTGTACTAACTATGTATAATAATAAGAGCAGTAATATGCTAATTAAACCAGACATCCTTTAGTAAGATCTTCCAGATGAAGCCGGGACTGCGAGGGCCAAGCCCTTTGCACGAATTTCGTGCATCGGGGCTCTAGTAGTTAATAATACTCTCTTGTATACTTGAAGGTTGCTAAAAAAGTAAATCTTAAAGTTCTCATCATAACTGTATGGTGATGGATGTTAACTAGACTTTTTGTGATTTCACAATATACATGGTAGAGCAAAATTAGGTTTACAGTTGTTTGTATGGAAAATAATACAATAATTAATAAATAATAATATAAGAATAAATTGTGTTTTGAGTATTCACAACTATAGATCTATTTTTGCCCCACCCTGTATACAAATATTGAATCATTATGTTGTACACTTGAAGCTAATGTTATTAGCAATCATATCTCAGTAAAAACAAAATAAAAAAATCTTACTTCCTGTTCCTAGAACATAGTATGTATTCAGATGAAAACCAAATATATTTTAACTTCAATATTGTGCATAACACATTGTAAAAATATATTTATTTCTAAATTAATTTCTAAATTAATAAAATATTCATGTAAATAATTTAAAATAAATAGTGCTAAAGATCTATAATATACTAGTAAAACAGACTCCCAGTTCCCTGCTCATCCCACCAGTCAGACCCTCCAGAGCCCCTCTCTACAATTATAATAGTTTGCTAAATGATGTGTCTATTCTGTAATCTCCTGATGAATCCATTTTGGACATTAACTATAGACTTCCTTATAGCTGTAGGGGATTTTTAGTATATTTATACACTTTTCCACCCTACTTTCTAAAGTAATCACTTTTAATTTTTGGTTAAATCTATATTCATAATACCATTAATTTATTATTTTATTTTATTTTTAAACTAGAGGCCCAGTGCATGAAATTCATGCACAGAGTGGGAGTGGGGGGTGGCAGTGGTGTCCCTTAGCCCAACCTGCACCCTTTCCAATCTGAGACCCCTTGAGGGATGTCTGACTGCCCATTTAGGCCCGATTGTACCAGTGGGATAGGGCCTAAACGGGCAGTTGGACATCCCTTTCATAATCGAGGACTGCTGGCTCCCAACCTCTCGCCTGCTAATTGCCCCTAACTACTCCCCTGCCAGCCTGATCAACGCCTAACTGCTCCTGTGCTGGCCTGATTGCCCCTAACTGCCCTCCCCCTGCCAGGATGGTCCCACATAACTGTCCTCCCCTACAGGCCTGGGTCCCCCACAACTGCCCTCCTCTACCAACCTGGTCTCCCCCAACTGTCCTCCCCTGCAGGCCTGGGTCCTCCCCAACTGCCCTCCTCTGCCAGCCTGGCCCCCCAACTGTCCTCCCCTACAGGCCTGGGTTCCCCCCAACTGTCCTCCCCTGCAGGTCTGGGTCCCTCCCAACTGCCCTCCTCTGACAGCGTGGTCCCCCCAACTGCCCTCCCCTACAGGCCTGGGTCCTCCCCG